>JANRMT010062840.1:1012994-1037994 GCA_026402145.1 Polypterus bichir lapradei | reverse complement strand
GTCAGTTCAGCACTCCGGTTGTAATATGACCAAGCTGTGCAAGCTTACTCTTGAGAATGCAACGTATAGTTGTCCAGGAGAAAAGCAATCTTGCCTCAAATCAATGGCAACCTTTTATAGGGTCTGTCCCTGAGACTTATCACTTGTCATCGCTAAGCAGAGCCTTACTGGAAATTGGAGGCATTTGAATTGAAATGGGAGATCAGAGGGTATAACGGAGATGCGAGGAATACATTCAGAGTGTGGAGAAACTCTAGAGACAGCGTGTGTATTAACTTGTGGATTTTTCTGTGCGTATCTGGTGGCAGCGTGACGAAGTTGCTTCCGCAAGACCGCGTTAGCTGTGGAGCTCAGCTTGGAGCATATTCTTTTCCTACCATGTCAATTGTGTAATGCGTTTTTTGAACAGGTTTGATTCATGAAAGTGATAACTTGTACTGCGTTCAGTCAGTTCACATGAGCTGCTCTCTTGTGTGATGTTGCGATGTCCACGGCTTTATTTAATGTCAGCTAAGACCCGGCACTTAAAAGTTTCTCGCTACAGCAATTTTAACTCTGTTCATTGTAGGCATGACAAACGGCAGCGGGAGCATGTCTAGAAACTTAATTTAAACTTATGGTTTACACTGTGCTTTGTTTCAGCAGTAGCTGCACTTATGAATATGCTTGTATGCGTTTTTTCTTCAGCGCTCTTTGGAGCTCTTCCTTGTTTTCTACGTACTGCATTCACTGTCAGTTCACGATGCGATTGAACAGAGTAGGAGCAGAAACACACCGCTGATGAACTCCAGAATCAACTGGGGAAAACAGAGAGGTTCTGCGTTTAGCATAGCTGTAAGTCTTTAGTTGGTGTGAAGTGTAATTAATCATTTATAGCAGGAAAAGTAAAAGAGTTATAAGTAGAGGATTGAGGCAGCTGATCCCAACAAGTTAAAAAGAATTCTGGATGGAAGATAACAAGCTCAAGTGCCTTTTCAGTTGTAATATTTTAAAGATTTTTTTTATCAACTTTAATGACTTAATGGGGCATCCAACCAGGCATTACCTTCCTCTGACAGATAAAGTTTTAATAGAGCTATGGAAAACTGAGGAAAGCTCAGAAAATATATTGGAATAAAAAGTTGTAAATTCTTCATTTTTTAATTTATGTCTTTTTACTTGGCATTGTTTATTTCACTTGCATCAAAGAAATAGCAAGTTCAACTAGTTTTAACTTTAGCTTTTTACCCCTCAAAACTTTGAATGATTGCCTGGGGTTACTCATTCCGAAGTTATGCTTGCTTTAATTCAAATTCTTATTAATTCTGGCCCATGACAAGTGCCTTGCAAATGCAGTAGAATTTTTTTTTTCCAAAGCACTTAATCATCTCCCAAAGCACACTAGACTCTGAGACTTTTCCTACTTTAAATGATAAAAACTCATTCAACTTCTTTCTTAACTGTTTGCAATATTGCTGGTTATTTAGTAGCGTACTATTCCAAGGCTGTTTGACTGTGTGAGGCTGATGCGGCAGGATCCTGGGTTTACAATTAATTACCTGTGTGTTTAATAAGAGTATGGATTCAATTACACACTGCAAAAAATGCACATGCAAAAACTAAAAAAAAACTTTAAGTGTGAGTTGTTTTGCTTTCACTTAGCAAAAAAACAAAATATCTGCCAATGGGGTAAGCAAAATTTACTTGACAAGATTTCTTAAAATAAGCTAAATAATCGTAAATACAAAGTCAATGATTCTTACAATAAGGAAAACAAGATTTAATGTCATGATATAAATACTTTTCACCTGCTTAGATTTCATTTTTTACACTGCAGAATGTTTTTATTCGAATAAAGCAAAATCTCTCTTGCTGAAGGATTGATGACCCAGAAATTGTCTTAATTTGAGATGATTGTAGGATTTGCATAGCACCAAGCTGGATGGAAACTGTCTTACCCTGGAATTTACTCGAGAGTTGTCTAATAATGGATCCACAGTGGCATTCATGTCCTTCTCACCAATTCTTTGTAATCTGTGAGCCACTCTAGACGGAGTATGTTGAAATGACTTGCTAACGCCAACCAGTACATTTCACCATACCACTGTTTTTCAGATGGCTTTCCTAAATTAGAGCTATGTAATTATCCTTCCATATAACAGATCACAGAAGCACAATCCACAAATGTTAGCATTCCAGGAAGTAATTATAAGATTAGCCATGATCTAAAATTAGTAGAATAAAGCATGAAACAAGTGAAACATCTTGACAGTTAACTCCACCACAACTTTCAAGAGCAATGTAGTTTATATAGCTGATGGCTTAAAAAACAGAAAACCCAAATGTTCAGTTGATTCCATCCCTTTCAGCCCATTCCTATCCACACATCTGTAAAAAGGACACCAAACCAAACCCAAGCCACACACTAAATTTTCTCCTCTTCTCTTAGCTTTTAACAGATAGCACACACCCAACATGTTAACTACCATCAGATTTAAAGCATAATACAATATGAGAATACACAGCCAAAGACTAAACAAAAATAGCTCAGCACATGACCACATAGGCTAAGCTGCCAGGTTATCAACAGAGTGCTCCATTCATCTGCTGCATCCCCACTTCTTAAAACTTGCATCATCTAAACATATATGTAGGTATGTACAGTGGTGTGAAAAACTATTTGCCCCCTTCCTGATTTCTTATTCTTTTGCATGTTTGTCACACAAAATGTTTCTGATCATCAAACACATTTAACCATTAGTCAAATATAACACAAGTAAACACAAAATGCAGTTTTTAAATGATGGTTTTTATTATTTAGGGAGAAAAAAAATCCAAACCTACATGGCCCTGTGTGAAAAAGTAATTGCCCCCTGAACCTAATAACTGGTTGGGCCACCCTTAGCAGCAATAACTGCAATCAAGCGTTTGCGATAACTTGCAATGAGTCTTTTACAGCGCTCTGGAGGAATTTTGGCCCACTCATCTTTGCAGAATTGTTGTAATTCAGCTTTATTTGAGGGTTTTCTACCATGAACCGCCTTTTTAAGGTCATGCCATAGCATCTCAATTGGATTCAGGTCAGGACTTTGACTAGGCCACTCCAAAGTCTTCATTTTGTTTTTCTTCAGCCATTCAGAGGTGGATTTGCTGGTGTGTTTTGGGTCATTGTCCTGTTGCAGCACCCAAGATCGCTTCAGCTTGAGTTGACGAACAGATGGCCGGATATTCTCCTTCAGGATTTTTTGGTAGACAGTAGAATTCATGGTTCCATCTATCACAGCAAGCCTTCCAGGTCCTGAAGCAGCAAAACAACCCCAGACCATCACACTACCACCACCATATTTTACTGTTGGTATGATGTTCTTTTTCTGAAATACTGTGTTCCTTTTACGCCAGATGTAACGGGACATTTGCCTTCCAAAAAGTTCAACTTTTGTCTCATCAGTCCACAAGGTATTTTCCCAAAAGTCTTGGCAATCATTGAGATGTTTCTTAGCAAAATTGAGACGAGCCCTAATGTTCTTTTTGCTTAACAGTGGTTTGCGTCTTGGAAATCTGCCATGCAGGCCATTTTTGCCCAGTCTCTTTCTTATGGTGGAGTCGTGAACACTGATCTTAATTGAGGCAAGTGAGGCCTGCAGTTCTTTAGACATTGTCCTGGGGTCTTTTGTGACCTCTCGGATGAGTAGTCTCTGCGCTCTTGGGGTAATTTTGGTCGGCCGGCCACTCCTGGGAAGGTTCACCACTGTTCCATGTTTTTGCCATTTGTGGATAATGGCTCTCACTGTGGTTTGCTGGAGTCCCAAAGCTTTAGAAATGGCTTTATAACCTTTACCAGACTGATAGATCTCAATTACTTCTGTTCTCATTTGTTCCTGAATTTCTTTGGATCTTGGCGTGATGTCTAGCTTTTGAGGTGCTTTTGGTCTACTTCTCTGTGTCAGGCAGCTCCTATTTAAGTGATTTCTTGATTGAAACAGGTGTGGCAGTAATTAGGCCTGGGGGTGGCTACGGAAATTGAACTCAGGTGTGATACACCACAGTTAGGTTATTTTTTAACAAGGGGGCAATTACTTTTTCACACAGGGCCATGTAGGTTTGGATTTTTTTTCTCCCTAAATAATAAAAACCATAATTTAAAAACTGCATTTTGTGTTTACTTGTGTTATATTTGACTAATGGTTACATGTGTTTGATGATCAGAAACATTTTGTGTGACAAACATGCAAAAGAATCAGAAATCAGGAAGGGGGCAAATAGTTTTTCACACCACTGTATGTAGTATGTATGTGCGCATTATATCACTTCTTAGGTGGCAACAAGTAGGCCAGTCATATGGGCTTCCTACACCACTGACCAATGAGATGGCTTCATAGCTCTCCTAAATTCTCAGGTTCATGGCTTTTCTTATCTGAGCTGCTACTGCATTACGGTCTGGTAAGAAGAACAGCCTGGAGTCCTTATGCTTAACTTGAAAACAGAGCAAGCAGCCCTCAGGATACTGTGATAAAGATGAGACACAGACATCATAAAGATTTGGGGCAGCCACCTGTATATTATCCCACGGCTGCAAAATAGGTTGTTTAATTTAACAGAGTTGTTCACTCGTTTGAGTCCAAGGCAGATCTGATTAGATGCAAGAAAGGTGGTGGCTTTAAAGGCCCTTACAGGAAGTGACGTCATCATGAGGGCCGGAAATGGCGTCATCGAGGGCACCGGAACCAGGCAGGATTTCCCGAGAATGGTCTGCAAGGAACTAAAAAAGACAGTCAGTGTGCCTCACCCCCCCTCGCCCCCCCCCCCCCCCCGGTCTATTGTGGTATTACAATTACTCAGGCCCTTTAGCTGCCTCCTACTCACACGTGTGTGACAAAACATAATCTTAGTAATGTGAAGAAATGTCACTTTTAAGGGATGAGCTTTGAAAGTTTGAATTACGTCTGGCTCTCATTTCAATTTTCTCTTTGTTGACTGAAGGAAACTATGGTGACCACAAAAAAGTAAGGAAGCTGTTTTACATCATTTTTTTCTGCATCTTTTAGAAGACCAGTTGTGCTAGAAAAAAATCTCAAAAAAATGGCAGAAGAAAACCCCAGCAATTCAGTTCACTCTCAAAATAGGCAAGCCCATCTACTTTTTCACTTCCAAAATTCCTTGCTAAAAAACACTGGCAAAACACGTTTAAGAGAATAATGCAGTCAAAAGATACGCACAAAGGTCAAAACGGAAAAGCAAAACACAAGGATCAAAATCTGAAAATCAGAATTCGGAAACAAAGAAAATCTGAAGAAGTTTTAAGGATTTTATCCTATCTTGGATAGCAAGAAACTGCGTAGTGCTGACCTTTTATCTCATCACAGTGATAACATCAGTGGTTCCGCGCTCCGAGATCATTTCTTTAGCTATACTGTGGTAACAGTAAAGAAAATGGTGTCAAAATAGGATGCAAAAATACTTTAACTCAACAAAATATATTTAAAATCACAAAGCCCTTATCACCATTGCTTTCAGAAAGCTTCAAAACCCAAAACAAGGATGAAAAAGACCAGAAAAACAATACTATATGACAACAAGGAGGGTCATAACAAATTCATTTATACCAGCAGTTGTTTACAATATTGTCCCTCCTTGATTTGTCATTTTGATTTGATTCTCACGCACATTTCTCTAAGTTTTCAGATTAAAAAAAAAATTGTCTTTGTTTCTTTTTGTGAAACATTTTCTTATTTTGATTATCTGGTATTTCACCTTTTGCCTTCCCTTTTTGATTTTGATTCTTGCTTCTTGGCATTGTTTAAACGTCTTCCTGTTTTCCTCGCTTTCTGCTTTTCTTTATGTTTTGACGATGCCTATCTCCTGATCAGTCTCAATATTCTCTCTGTTATCTTGTTTCGCATAATAGGAAGGTCTTTATGCTCAAAAACAGAACCCCAAACATTCACAAAGATTTTCTCTTCCGCTGCTGTGTTGGACTAGTCCACGTTTATCCACTTATTTTCATGGACATATGTGCAGCTTTTTTTGAGTGATGCCATAACATACGTAAATATATATTGTACATACAAAGAAAGGCCAAGTCAGTTATATTGATATAGCCGTGTTTCAAGCTTTGCCTAAATATTATTTCAAAAATCTGCTGTAACTTTAAAGTGGGAAAGATCATTGTGTTTATACCACATATGATTGGTGATCCCAAATCATGATGAGATTTAACTACGCTGTGTAGCTACTACCTCTGGTTTGGCAGAGTACAGAATCAAATCTGACAGAGAAAACAGTGCTGGATATGTTGGGAAGGAAGTGACATTTTAAGAGATTACATTTTTGACCCAAATTTGCAATCAATAACTCCAGAAGCAACATTGTAAATCAGGGAGTGTACTGGGGCCATGAAAGAAATAGTGAGGGACTTAATTAATGAAAAAGTTCAACAGAATGGGCAGGAATCAAATTCAGCTTGCCAGCTTTAAGAGCAAGCACACTAAGCTGCCACTGAACTGTTTCCCTGTCGATTCATCACACTGTAGTATGTCTTGCTACTCACTCCAACCTCAAGGTGCCATTTTCCCCAAGGGAGATGAGGCCAAAAACAAGTTGAAAAGTGGCAAATTAAAAATCAGAGCCTGTGAAAAGCAATGCTGTGAATAAAAAACAAATAAAAAGACAATGTACTTTATACATTGTGAAATGAAACACCTTGACACTACAAAAAGGTATGGGGCAGGCACCCTGTATACTTGAAATTTTGGCTGAAAAAGCAAAAATAAGCAATAAGTGTTTTACAGACAAGAGTCCAAAACTGAACTGACTGGCAGAGGGATTAAGGCAGTTTTTAAAGTTGGACAAGGAAAATGACGTCATCTGGGCAAGAACCAGAAGCGATGTCATTGTGGCTGGAACTGAAAGTGATGTCATTGAGCATGGAACCGGAAATTACATCATTTGGTCTAGGGATAATTTCCCGTGTTTGGTCTGCAGGGACAAAAGGGAAAGGATTGGTGTACTCTGCCACCCCCTGGTTCGTCATAGAATTATATTCTTTTGAGCCTTTTAGCGGCCTCCCATGTGCAAGTGTGTGAAAACATATAGAGATTCATTGATGTAACAAAAACAACAACAACATTTATTTCTATAGCACATTTTCATACAAATAATGTAGCTCAAAGTGCTTTACATGATGAAGAAAGAGAAAAAAAGACAAAGTAAGAATTAAAACAAGAGAACACTAACATAGAATAAAAGTAAGGTCCGATGGCCAGGGAGGACAGAAAAAACAAAAAAAAACTTCAGACGGCTGGAGAAAAAAAAAAAATCTGCAGGGGTTCCAAGGCCACGAGATTGCCCAGCCCCCTCTAGGCATTCTACCTAACATAAATGATCAGTCATCTTTGTATTTAGGGTTCTCATGGAAGGACTTGATGATGACGGTCATGTGGACTTCTGGCCTTTAATCCATCAATGTAGGGACATCACGGTGCTTTGATCAGGTGGTGGTGGAGCAGGTCGCCTCCACAGAAAACCGGAAAAAGAACAGAAGAGAGAGTAGGGGTTAGTACAGATTTTAGAGCCACCATGAATAGTTATGATAATTAATTAAATATACAGAGCATCAGGATTAAACTAAGATGAAGCTATGAGAAAGCTATGTTAAAGTAATGTGTTTTTAGCAGTTTTTTTTTTAAGTGCTCCACTGTATTAGCCTGGCGAATTCCTATTGGCAGGCTATTCCAGGTGCATAACAGCAGAAGGCCACCTCACCAGTTCTTTTAAGTTTAGCTTTTGGAATCCTAAGCAGACACTCATTTGAAGATCTAAGGTTATGATTTGGAATATAAGATGTCAGACACTCCGATATATAAAATGGAGCAGATTATTTAAGGCTTTGTAAACCATAAGCAGTATTTTAAAGTCAATTCTGAATGACACAGATAACCAGTGTACACCTCTCTTTCATAGTACACTAAATATGACTGGAGAATTCAGTATGTTAATGATTTATTTATATTAACTAACTTTAGTTCCTAATACTTTATTAGTCTTTACAGCATTTTTGAGACCTCCTTTTTATTTTTTGCCTTTATCCTTTTCTCCATGCTCATAATTAGAATACAAGAGACTTAAGAATTAGTTACTTGATTTCTGTTGTCAAAACATTAAGTTCTTTTGATAATAGCAACCATTTCTCTAAAGCATATTAGTAAGAAACATTTTGTAGTTTTTGTTGGTCTTAGAAATATCGGTAATTAGTTCAGATATACTTCTAGTCTGTGAAACATCCATCCATCTATTATCCAACCTGCTGCATCCTAACTACAGGGTCATGGGGCCCTGCTGGAGCCAATCCCAGCCAACACAGGGCGCAAGGCAGGAAACAAACCCTGGGCAGGGTGCCAGCCCACTGCAGGGCAGTCTGTGAAACATTTAAAATTATTTGTAATCCAAGATGTGCTTAAATGATTCTCAGGTTTTCTGACATAGCTTTTGATTAAATTTTAACACTTTATTTGGTCTTTGTACATGGATAATATAATGGCGGTGTAATATGTGAACTTAGCTGAAATCTCTGGTAAACACACAGGAGCTCAGTTTAGCACAAATCATGGCTTTGATCATGTTGCAACAATTTGTTTAATACTTTTTTGTCTATAATTCAGTTTCTCCCAGACCTTTCTGAGTACACGTCCTTCTAAAAAATGTCCAAAGAATCCCCTCTTTGCAGAGTAAGTGCAATGAGGACTTTAAAACCAGGAGTAATGAAATCTGAAGATGAATATGGGTCAGCTCTAAGTCCAACACTTCAAAGATCTGGTACACTTTTAGTTGCTGCACCTGTTGTAAAACCAATGTGTGCTTTAAAGTCTGTGCCTCACAACTCTGTGGTGTACTACTTAGGATTTTCAACTTCAAGCTTGAGTGTTAAAAAAGTGCCAGTGCTATGGAAAACATCTTGTCTGACACATCCTAGTGCCCCTTTTGACTACAGGCCAGTGGCGCTCACCGCACACATCATGAAAGTCTTTGAGAGACTAGTCCTTGAAATACTTCGCCCCCAGGTTAAGTCAGCACTGGACCGTCTCCAGTTTGCCTACCAGGCGAGGATTGGAGTCGAAGATGCAATCACCTACCTGCTGCATCGTGCCTACAGTCACCAAGACAAGCCAGGAGGAACTCTCAGGATTATGTTCTACAATTTCTCATGTGCCTTTAACACCATCCAGCCAGCCAGACTGGGGAATAAGCTATCGGAAATGCAGGTGGATGCTCCCTTAGTTTCGTGGATGATGGACTAGCTGACGGGAAGGCCACAGTTTGTGCGGCTACAGGGCTCTGTGTCTGATACTGTGCTGTGTGGCACTGGTGCTCCACAAAGGACAGTTTTGTCACCATTCCCCTTCACCCTGTACACTACAGATTTTAGTTACAACACAGAGGGCTACCATCTGCAGAAATTCTCTGATGACGCTGCAATAGTTGGTAGTATCAGACGTGGAGACGAGACGGAATACAGGAAGGTAGTGGACAGTTTTATTGACTGGTGTGAGCTGAATTAACTGCAGATCATCACCAGTAAAACTAAAGAACTGGTAGCTGATTTAAGAAAATCACATTCTCCAGCCACTCCCCTGTCTATTAGGGGTGTGGAGGTGGAGATCGTTGAGGAGTACAGGTATCTAAGGGTGCATATGAGCAATAAGCTAGACTGGTCCAGGAACTCGCTGGCCATATACAAGAAGGGTCAAAGTAGGCTGTATTTCCTACGTAAGCTCAGATCTTTTAGTGTCAGCAACACTGTGCCATTTTCTTTGCTGTGGCATGCTGGGGGAGCAGCATGAAAGTGGCAGACATCAGGAGATTAAACAAATTAATTCAGAAGGCTGTCTTTGAGAGAAACTGGACAGCTTGGAAAGTGGCAGATCAGAGAATGTTGTCTAGGCTTCAGTCTATTATTGAAAATGCTAGTCACCCACCTCATGGTGTTGTGGTTGGACAGAGGAGCGTTTTCAGCAGTAGACTGACTAGCATCAAGTGGTCCACTGAACGTCACAGGAAATCCTTCCTCCCCACAGCCATCAGACTCTATAACTCCTTTTCCGGTCACTCTCCCACACTTCAAGTTATTACGATTTTTCTTTATTGGATATCCAGGTACATTTTTTCAAGTACTTGAAATGTGCAACATACTATCTGTTCTTGTGCAATAAATTGTCTGCTCTTCGCATGAGAATAACCTTATTTGTTCTCAAAATGTGCAATATTAACTCAAGGTGCAACACTCTGTACTTTAGTTTGATACTTACATTTATTATACTTTATTTATATTTACATGATTACTTTATACTTGCCCTTAGTGTAACATGTCCCTTGTCTGTTATTAAGTTGTATCATAAGTAATTTCCTTCGGGATTAATAAAGTTTTTCTGATTCTGATTCTGATTTAAAAGAAAAGGTTGACTTTGTCATGCTATTTGCAATATAATCCATTGACAAATGAGCTCCCAAACTGAATGGCCATCTCATTTTATCTGCTCTTCCTTTATTCCTCCCTTAACGAAGTTTTAAAATTCCTGCATTTTAAAAAACAGTTTGGTTGCTTACTTAAGCAAAAAATTAATTCACTTGTGTATGAGATATGAACGTTTAATCTGTATATTTACTTGTAATGATTGCTTTCTGCATTGCTGATGTTTGACAGTATATTTATTTTGACTGTATGACCTGCGATCAAAGTACACTACAGAATAGTGAACGCCTTTCTTTAGTTCTTTACAGCTATCGTAACTTTGTTTAATTTTGTTCTCTACACTGATAAAATGAAACATTACAGGAATATTTCAGAGCATTTACGTCAGTATCTCTTTATTTTAGAAAGAAAATTTAACCTCTTTGTTGTATCTTTACACAGTACATGATACAATTTCATTTTATTCTCATGAAGCTTTCAATGCATTATTTTCCACATACTGTGGTATTGTTAATGCCTGTATGGTGTTTTTCTGTGAATCTGTAGTTAGTAAAGAGTATACCTCTTACACAGGTAAGAGTATAGAGTATCACATTTAAAAGCATACAAATAAAGGTGTACTGCCTACCTGAGCCTGTTTTCACAAGTTAAGTTCCTCTGTGCCCAGTGGGGTGACCCCCGTGTTTTATCACCCGTTAATGCCTAATCGATTGTATGTCTGTAACTCACTTTTTATGACCCCTGGCATTTTGCCCTTCAACAGTTCAACTATAGCTCTCACTCTAGACTCATTATCCCTCAACCAGGATGGCTTTATGAGAATCACTTTCTAGTACAACGTTGACCCATTTTTCCTAGAGGGACATCAGGCTAGAACTCCCTCTCTCTGCTCCTGGTGTCCCCTCTCTTTTTTACTCTGAGTGGGGGGGTGCGCTTTACAACACGGTCCACCTCAGCCAAAACTATGACCATATCCCTCCTTCTAGCAGCCTCTGTCATTAAACAAAGGCCACTGTCAATGCTCGTGTGGTGCTATTTCTCATATGGGGCAGGCCACTTCCATAAGCTTTACCTCTGCTATCTGTTATCACTTGAGCACCTATTTAGACTGTTTTTTTTTCATTTTTCAGCCTTCTCTAAATTATTCCTACTTTCAAATTTACACTCTTTGGTAATCTTGGTGCATATTCATTTCTAAGCATTGGCACAACTGAATACACAGTAGTATACTAAAAAAATTGCAAAATACATGGCTGTGGCTAACTCCTTTCTGTCATAGCGGTAACTTTCTGAAGGATTGTGATGTATTGTTATTCCTGTATTCAAAGCCTCCATGTGGTAAGAACAAAATGAAAGTCATTAAGATTGAATAAATCCTTGAAGATTTGAATGTGAGTTCAAAATGCAATTCATGTAACAGAATATGGCAAGTGTTCTTTTGTAAGTCTTATGTCCTGCTAAACCGTATTCACAGACTTTCATTACAGATTATTGGTGCACAAAAGGGTTGACAATATAATATGCAGTGCCCTCTTGAGTTCTTGGATTGTAAAATCAAAATTGCTATTGTTGTATACCCAAGAAATTTTGATGTGAGATAATAAAAGTATACAATGTCGCCTTTAATATCTGGATTTTTGCCTGCAAATTTAAAATAATACCACATTTTGTGTTCTGTTTGTTTTTTTAGCCATTCGTAAGAACTGATACAAATTCACTTTGAGCACCTTTTACACCTGCAGCCAACATATGTTTACACATTTACACATTTGCTTCTCCAGTGTCTGCAGCTCATCCAGATTTTGAGCTGATGGCACCCTCCTTGCCTAAAATTAAAACTGACTCCCATCTACATGGCTGTTGTATGCAGATGAAAAATGTATTTGCATTTACAAATGTGTTTTCTAATCATTTCTGACCTCTTCTGAATGTGGCCTAAGTGATCCAATCCAAAGTGCCTTTATTCCTGCTTTTTAACATAGTCAGATGCTATCCAATTGTGAATGGATTGACAAAAATGCAAATATTTGGCTGCAAGTTTCATTAATACAATAATTACATCAGGCCTTCAAGCCTAACATCACTTGTAGGAATCCAGACTGAAGCAACACCCGTGAAATGCTGCCACCTAGCATACTGGGGGAACATAATACCCTGGCAGGCAGTTCCCAACTGCCCATCCATTATATCGGCATACCGACCAAGAAAGGGACCATCAACCATACTGGCCTTGTCGCTTATCCATCCACGAGTTCCTTTGCAATTGTAATGCCTTGCACTGGGGAGGTTGTAGGTGATTGCAGAACTTTTGCTGTGGTTGGTTTCTTTCTTTCTTTCTTTCTTTCTTTCTTTCTTTCTTTCTTTCTTTCTTTCTTTCTTTCTCAGGATTTTCCAAACTACTTATTTTGCTATGACAAGATTTCTTGCTTTGACTCTGATTCAATCTTACTTACTTTCACCTTCCACTTAACGTGTCTGTCATTCTTGGTTGCATTTATGTTAGTTTAAATCTACTGATCTGTAGAAAAAGAGAAGAAAAGGTTAAACCCAACAGAGTCAAAGCTTTATATTGCATGCACAATCTATGAGCAATTAATACCTTATCAGTATAAAGCACCTGGCTGCCAACCATTCTAAAACTTATGAAAGGACCAAGAACAAATAGTAGAACTAATTGAATGTATTAACAGACAATACAAATCTGTCATTTCAAAATTTTTCCTCTTCTTGTCACAAAACCAAATTGGTTCTTTTTCTGTCATTCAGAGTTCTCTTTACAGTAAATGAAGGCTTCAACCTGCAAAAACAGACAACAAAGGGCAGAGTAGTGTATCAGGAGTTGTTTGGCCAACAGCTAATAGCAAGCAGACAGTTAGTTGTCTCAGGACCAGTACTTGTGGTCATCCAGCATGTTAAAATAGAACACAAAAAAGTGGTATTATTCGAAAATGGTTAACATATATTAGGAGAAATCTAACAAATAATAAAATTTGATATTCTATAACTTTGCCTCATATTGTTGTGAGTTATGGATCATGTGGGGCCCATTTTTGCACCTTTTTTTGTACATATTATTTATTTTAAACTTATTAAAAATGTTTGTTCTTATTTTTGGATGGTTGCTGCCATTTTGTGGCCTCTTCTCTATGGTTGTTTTCACTTTGTTTAAGGTTCCGATACCCATTGTTGGTCACATGACATACTGAGTTATCATTTCCTTACTATATAAGATGGTGGCATTCAGCTTCTGGCATCCAAGTATTGAATTCACACTATCAGTCTTTCAGTATTTTTGAAGTGGTAATTGGAGGAAATCAATTATAACATAGAGTTAAGAGTGTCTGCTTTTAAATTTCTTTCTGCTGATATTGTATTTCAGAAACTTAGATTTTTCTTCTTATGGGTTTAGAATCATAGCCTTTACTCAGACTTCTATATTTTATTACTCCTCATTACTCCTTTTTGGATCTTATTCTTAACATATAAGAAGTTGAAATTGCTTCTGTCCACATACTCAGTTTTCTGTATACTATGTCCTCCCAGGAGTCTATTCAGTTATACTGCAACACAGTGGATAAGTGGAGCCACTTGGAAGAACAGGGTTGTACTGAAATTTCCTCAAAATGTTATTAGTATTTCCCTGATTGGACAAATATAAATTATCACTCTACAGGGGATATTCATGTGATGATTTTTGCAGCATTGTATTGCAAGAAACATTACACAGGAGTATGTTTCCTATTTGTGTAAAAGTTTCTTTTTAAACAATGTCAAGCCTAAGGCTTATCCAATCAATGTTTCCATCAGAATGAAATTCATTGAACAAAGAAAACCAAGGCCACCTTGGTTAATTCTATGTAGAGAAATAAGTCCCCGAAATAACCATACTTAAAATGCCCAGCTGCAGCAAAACTTGACATTTAACAAAGCCCCTTAGAACATTAAAATGTATATAAGCAAATTTCATACTGGATAGATTCGATACCACAGTGACCTACAGAAAGATACACTGCATGAATAACCCAGTGTGATTTGTGAGATTTGCCTTTGAAGTGCTACAAATGACAAGCCACAAGATGGTGCCAAAGCACAGCTGTACAAGCATGCTAACTGTGATTAAGTTTTTGAGAAGGCACAAGCAGCAAAATTCTAGTCTTGCTAAGAGAACTTTGGGAAGGATTCACAGTACTAAACATTATATATGAATTTATAGTTAATGTATTAATTTTAATGTCACAACATGTGATTTGATACTTTTTTAAACAGTTACATATAGTGATATAATGAGTAAATTAAGTTTAATAAATCAAAAGATTGTGTAGCCTTCTTCACCGAGTTACGGCTAGGATCTGTTTGTTAATATTATCGTTGAACTATAGCCAGTTGACAAGGGAGGGGAAGGAAACAAAAACTCTAGTCAACATCAACCCTGGAGAAAATAAACCACTGGAGAGTCCATGGTCAGTTATACCTGTCAAAAGACACCATCACAACAATGTTGATCTTGGCCTACTGGTCAGCCACCTCTTCCTGGGTATTGTACATGATAAATCATCATAAATCTGTCAAATATGATGAATGAATCTCTCAGTCCCTTGATTTCAAGGCTTCTGGTATCTCAGATGTCTTTTAATGAACTTGTAAGTAGAGCAGTAGCTCAGCAGGACACTGAAAAGAGAAAAAGAATAGAGAAGGATAATTATTGTATTGCTTATATATTTATACAAATAACTGACAAGCATAGATACAATATGCACAACTGATCATCATCGGTAATCAGGGTATGCTAAACTAAAGTACTGAGTCTTCACTCTGGATTTAAAAGTTAAGACCAAAGGGACAATTCTTGTACAAACAGAAAAGTCATTCCACAGCTTCAGGGCCCAGTAACTAAAGCTCGTCCTCCCACTGTTATTTTGTTAATCCTAGAAATCTTTAGTAGGCCAGCATCTTGAAATTATAATGTGAGCTTTAGTTTGTAAGCAATGATAAGACCAGATAAGTATATACAGCCTTCAGCAGTTCAGACTTTATATGTATAGCAAGAAGAAGGATGTTGAAATCGGCCCCAAGCTTAACTGGAATCCTGCATACCGACTTAAGGAACAGGAGTCAATATAGTTATACTTTCTAGTTCAAGTAATGACTCTTGCAGCAGCATTAAAATTTAGTTGAAAGCGGTATATAGAATGCTTTGAACAGCCAGTGAATAATGCATTACAGTAGTCAATTATACAAGAAATAAATGCATGAATTAATTTCTTAGTATTCTCCATATTTAGAAAACAGGTTACTTTTACAATATTTTAAACTGTAAAAACAAGTTTTAGATAGATTTGTAATGTGTGGTTTAATAGACAAAGTTGGGTTAAAGATAACGCGTAAATTGTGTGCTGATTGAGTTAACCTAACATTTAAGCAAACTGAGTTAAAAGGTGAGAGGACATTGTTTTTTGTCCAAATCACCCCCATGACCCCATAAATAATTTATGTTTATTATGTATTGTATATTATTCAGAGACAAGAAATTGTCATCCATCCACTCATTTAACTCACTGACATAATTTATTAAAAACAGTATTGAAGAAATGTAATTTGGCCTAAAAGAAAGACAAAGCTGGGTATAATCTGCATATGAGTAAAAATGAATGTTATCTTTTCTAATGATGTGTCCCAAAGGAAGCATGCAAAGTGAGAAAAATTAACGGTCCGAGTACCAAGCACTGAGGAATACCATATGTAACTTCTGAAAGTAATGAAAGAGCACTGTCAGCACATTCTGCACATATCGAAATCGATTTGATAAATACAAACTGAACACTGTATGGATGATGCCTGAGAGCCCAACATAGTTTTCCAACCTGTATTATAGAATAGAGCGGTCAGGGATGTCAAAGGTTGCACTAAATCTAACAACATAATTACTATGGAAATTCATTCATTAAAGGATATTAGAATGTTGCTTACAACATGTTTATAGATCAATCAATACCACATTTCATTCAAGTGATATTAAAAAGTTCATCTCTTATTGGATAGTTTGTGACACAGTCTGCAGTAACATCAATATGTAAAATAGATCTTCATATATTTATACATATATATATATAAATACATACAGTATATTTGTATTTTGCTTTTGTTTATTCAAAGTCATTTTAAAAGGGGAGCATACACTGCATCTATTTAAGCAAGACATTAAACCATGGTGGCAGTGCCCTGTGAGGAGTGTAGCACTGGAGGGTGTTGTTCTGATTTGATCTCATCAAGACACTAAAGCATACTTTAAATATCAACATTAAAGATTTCTTTAGAATATTTCGTCAGTAGCACAAACTGATTTGTAGTTTTAAATAATTCAAATTGCACGCATACTTTACGTAGTCTATTGAACTTTTAATCTTTTTTCTATAAAACAGCCACAAAAGGTTTATCAGAAACTCAACATGTTTATGTTAGAAGAGCTTTAGCGAGTTCTTCAAAAAATCTGAACTTTTCTTACTAAAAGATTTTAATTTCTTGTCCAGTTGAAGACAGTGTAAGACATCAGGTGCCTATTGAGTTATGGGGGTTAAGTTAGGATTCTTCCAGTTAACAAAGAGGTTCAGTTATGTTTTCAACTTTTTTTACAGTCTTTTAGAAGCACTGCAGCATGTCGCATGCTTACTACACCTAGGAGATCTGACTTTGATACAATGGTATCTGCTGACAATTACTGCAATGGACCTGGCATCTTCTAAAAGACAAACTGTTGAATGGCAAAAAATATGCTGCTAAACTGTCATCTTAACTCAAATTTAGTTTTTATGCTGTATGTTAGAATTTTATGTTTTTTGCTCATGGCAAAGTTAAAGATTCATAAAACAAAAAAGAATTTAAAAAATAAACTGAGTAAGAAAAGATGTGTAGACAATGCCTATTTTGATGCATTGCCACTAATTTTAGTACAAAATCTTGGCTTGAGAGCCACAGATAATTAAGAAAATCATACTGTGGAATAACCAAATAAATAAAAATTATGTTTGCCTATGTAGAGACAAAGACTGTGTAATGCTGGCAAGAAAATGCACATAGTATGCTTACCATAAGACCTTAATTGACATTCTCAACAAAAACATATTTTTATCATTGTGAGAAAACGGACAACTACATAAGCACATACTCCATTTATATCATACATGCTTTAATATAGTTATCATTTGTTAATTAAAAAGCAATGACATAAGGGTGTTTTAAGACTTGAGTTGTTGTAATGAAATACTGTGCAAAGGCATACAATGGCCTAATAAAGGTATCCACCCTGTTGTGACCCTCGATAGAAAGCCTTTCATTTTTTTGTCATGACTACAGATTCCCCCTTCACTTCCCTTGTGCTGTAGCAGTTTTGCCTCTTATCAAGCTTCCACTTCTAACTTCAGCCTCAAGCTGTAGTGATTTATTAAACACAATTCTATTAAATCAGTCCTACAAATTTCAGCACCTCTTGAAAGTCTCAGGTCCCTCAATTATACATTTAATATTTTTTAAATGTACCGATGTGTTCAGTTGCAGCATGTTTGAGGCAGGTGTCCTGAGTCTGAATGTAGTACTTTTGATGACTGAGTTTTAACCTAATCTAGTTTTTACATACAAAGGAGAAAAAGAAGCAAATACTTCAGATGACATTAATTGGCTGCCAAATCAGGATTCCTAAATTGCCTACATGTAAAAGAAAATTTTGTGAATAGTTACAAACTCATTTTCATTCATAGTGCTTTGTCTCAGCAATGCGTTAGTTATCTCATAAACATTTTTATGTCTGTAAGCCCTTTGTGTTGCTAAAATATGTTCAAATTGGTAGGGTTCTGGCAGATATGATAAAGACAGATGGCTTTGGTTATTCAAAGTTCCATTCACAATAATTATCACTGCCTTTGACGGTTACCGTATACAGAAAGATTGTTTCCTTATGCACAAAAGTCAAACAAGAAAAATGGTTTTTGAGAAGACTGTGCTTCATACATTGATGATTCTGCTTTAATTAAGATCGCCAATTAGGATATGTGTAGCAAGCTATTACTGGCTTTAAACTTTGGCTTGCAGCTCTTACCAAAACCTGCAGTTGATAGTTCTGATGAAGGTTCACTAATAGTAGAGAGACATCTGGTATATTTAAAAGGATAGACCCATCCTTGGCATGAGTTTTGGATAATGAGTGATGATGCACATTAAGTTTGTTTTCTGTATGTTAGCTAGGCTGACAAATATATAAGACATGAATGAAATCTTTTTCTTCTTTTCTTTGTTAGCTAATCTTAAAATGCCATAGTACCTGTTTCCTCTTCTGAGGTCAGTTAGAGCCAAATGATTTCATGTTGGACCCATTGCAAAAGGAAAGCTGCAATGTACAATTGATTCAGCATGATGCCGAGCCTACAGAACAAGGCCTTTCTTGTGCCATCTGTGTCTTGGCTCATTTAGACATTCTCTAGTAGCAGTTGGCTTCCTGCTGCTCTGGCTACCTGCCACACTATGACCCCACAACCTTGTGCTCTGGTGTAGGTGTGCTTCAGTCTGTTGGCCAGCTGGGGTTGCGGGAGATCCGGGCTTACTGAATATTCATCAGGGATTTTGAAGTGTCCGTCTCTTTGAGTGGTCACAAAGAGAGGGAGAGACGATATATTTTAATGGAGAACACTGAGTAAGAAGTAAAAATGAAGTGTGTTTGCTCAGAACTTTTGATTGAGGTCTACAAATTTATATTTCCAGATTGTTATGTTATCTTCTCATTATTGTCATAATAAGTGATAAAAATCAATACCTAATATGAATATTTTGTCTAATTTTTTTTTAAACTATAAAAAGCCATTGAGTCCTGGTGTTATTTCCTGAACATCTTTACTACTCAAATTGTAATTTAATCTCAAACATGTGTTATTTTTCATGCAAATGTTTTCACAAGCACTCTGTATATCCAGCTGTTTTTGGGGTTGGATCAGAATGTCAAAGTTTATCCAAAGTTGCCAGCATAACGTGAGCATATCCTGATTGGTTTGTTATCAATTTTTTTAATAGATGTTATCACTATCCATCTGTCCCATACAAATATAATGAGGCTACTATAAGGGACAGGAAGTATATAATTTGAAATTGTATTGGGGGTTTATTATTATAGATGGTGCCATGACAAGGTTCTCAGAGAACTGGCAGATATTTTGGAGCAGAAGAGATGAAAAAAACATCCAACCCATTTGAGTATAGGTTTATCAGAGATGGGGGGAAGCCACCCTCCTCCAAGAAGAGCCTTTTGCAGCTGGCCCGACCATGGGAGATGAGGTAGACCTGGTAGGAAGCTACATTTTCCCCAGGTCTACAAACAACTCTAAGGCCTGACATAGTCATGTGGTCAGAGGAAGTGAAGAGGATCACCCTGTTAGAACTGACTGCTCCCTGGAAGATGGATGTGAAGCGGCCTCAGAGAGGAAAGCCACCAAATATTAGGATTAGGTCCAACAAAGCCGGGACAAAGGGTGTCATGTGTGGATATTTCCAGTCGAGGTAGGTTGCAGAGGTTTCCCGGCACAATCCGTGCGGAAGATGCTCACAGCCCTGGGAATAGAAGGAAGGGAATAGAAAGCAGCAGCTCGCAGGATGGTGGAGGCAGCAGGAGTAGGCAGGAGGAGATGAGCTGGAAGCTAAGAGAAGATGGGGAGTGACTGGCCACCACTGCTGACCCACCATCTGGAAGGTGTTTTAGGGTTGAAGCATTCAATTCGGGGCGACATCTTCTCCTGGCTGAAGATGTCACTCACAAGTGGTGACTGAAGGATTGGGCACTAGATGTATTCAGTAGTCAGTGATATCATAGTGATACTCATGAGCATAAATACTGAGACCACTGAGAGCAGCAAGGATTGTGTACAATCCCATTCATTGTAGTGCTTAGGTGTTGTAAGTAAACAAGCAAAATGATAAAGAGTTAGGGCACAGGAAGGTGAACCCCATATAAATGACAGATTTTCTTCAAGGAAAAATTACAAAAATGTCGAATACATGTTAACAGGATGTTGTCTTCTTGGATGTGAGTCCTTAGACTGGAGTTCTTCCTCTTGGGATGGTATTAAAGATGCCACCATCAGAAGGGGCAGTTTTAAATGATGGAAGCAAAAACAATGTTATAGGTCCTAGTGCTGTCGATCTTCTATTTTGAGGTACAAGAAAAGGTAAAGGACATGAATAATAGCACCAACCCCTGACTCAGGGTGGAAATACCCAAAGCCATTAAGTCCTGACGTTTTATGACAAACGCGCGTGAGTACATTTTGGAAAAAAATGAAAAATTTATTAAATCAAAAAAAACATAAGTTTCTGTTTTGTCAGGTGCATGTCTATCTTACATAGTCTGCCATTTCAAAAGATGTTAGGGTTTTTTAGACAATAAGGCTGAAACATTCCCTGTTGGCCTATTCAAATCTGACTGATAAGAGTTGATGTTACTTGCTGTCTTGTTGATAACCTACCAAAATACAACATATAACGTGACTTACTTGTGTGTGTCACAGCTATAATGCACCATATTTCAGCTCCATATAGGGTGCAGGTTAAAATGTACAAATTGCAATAAAGCTAACAAAATGAAACAGTTTCTGTGCTTTTTAACGGTCTTTATTTTTTTTACTGGGAAGATATTTTGAAGTACTAGAACAGCATTAAGCTTACCGCCCAGGAGGGCTTATGTCAATGACCGTATTAATTAATTTTCCTGTATTATCTATAGAGCCACTTTGGCTTTGCTAAAAAATCATATTTAATAATTCAGAAGCTTTTGTGTGATTTCATGTTAATGTATGACTACATTCATGCCAAGAAATGTGAAAACTTACACAATTATCTCATTTTTTTAGTGATGGCCAAGATAAAAGATTATTTTCATGGAAAAAGTAACAATGTTTCTCATAACATCTGAGTCAATTGTGACCAACACTGGACAACAGCAAAAAAAATCAAAAATATCCATGAAAAAATTCTCATGTTACTCGAATTGAATAATCCACAAGTCGTTCAGATGTATGCTCACAACAGGCCACATGCATGCATTTTTTGCTAAAATATTGTTAAATAATACTTCTGGAAAATCAGAGCACACCATAAAGAGAAAATGCGTTCACACAGAATTACACTTCTGAATTAAAAACCTATCTCTCTTACATGGCCAACAGTCGTGTCTTCAGTTCAAATGTTTGTTTCTGTGTGAAAGCGATTCTGCTGCATGCATTGCAGTATCATTCCAGACCCATTAACTTAATAATATTTTAGCCAATGCTACATGCATTTGGCCTGTTGTGAGCATACATCTGGATGATTTGACATGTGGATTATGCGGCACAATGTGAGATTTTTTTATTTACATTTTTATATTGTTTGCTGTGATCCAGCATTGGTCTCTGTAGAGGTCACCTGTATCTAAATATTTGTTATCCCCATTCTCTATGAAAACATAGGATTACATTTTTTTCAACACTGAAAACCACATTAGAAAGGTAATATAAAACATTTATAATTTTTGGGGTGGAACATTCCTTTAATTGAGGAAAAACAGCATATAACTGCCTTAACTATAGTAACGACATACATAATATGACCAGATACACAGTATTTAACAACTGCTTTTTAATCACAATCTAAATTAGTCTCATTCCACTCAAAAGCAGTGGAATAACATTTAATATAGCTGTCATCAAACTTTACAAAAGTTTTCATTTGTACTTAATGAACAAACCAAACTGTATGAGCAATCTGTTCATGTGAATGAAATGAACAAAATCAATTTATTGGTTCACTGAGATATCTCTAATCAGTTCAATGAAAAGAATCAACTTGACTATCATTATCGTTTGTAAAAAACGCCAACTCCCCTGACAACCGAAGAAAAGTGTTGATTATGGAGATCAGTATGAATCAATTCATGTGCATAATCACCAGCCATATGTCCTGGAATGTTACTGAGCATGTTAAAAACCATTACTTCTCCTAATTTTAAATATTCTTCCTTACTAGGCTATGACATATGTTAAACTTATTTTAAATACATTGTTTCTTGTGACATCATGGTGGCTTTGTTGCAGTGAATATGTACATATCAGAAGTACTAACAACTATACAAGAGCAAAAGAGTATGTGTGTTTAAATGATATTAAAAAAAATAAACGTTAAAGTAAAAAAGGAATGAGAGGAAGAACTAGAAACATTATCTGATGTGGATTAAGTGAGGCTACCTAACATATTGAAGGCTCCAGATGTATTAAATTTAATATTGTCTGTTGCAGAGAAGCTTTATTTTTAATGTTACTTTACCATAATTATGAACACATGATATTAATATGTAAATGAAACAGGAATTTCTCAGAAACAAACAATTTAATAGGGAATATTCATCACAGAACATTTTGTGAATTCTTTTCTTATGGTTTACCCCACCCTTAGTGTCTGCTCTTGTGGAACTAATTAAGAAGGGAGCCGTGTCAGTAATTCCTGAATCTCCACTGTTTCTCAAATAGGTTTAAGTTGGCAAAGGCTAAAAAAGCTACTGTCACTAGTAATTACACTGACTGGCAGTGGGACATACAATATTCATTTTTATCTTCCATGTATCATACTTAATCACAAATTAATTACTTATTTAATGATTATAATTGAACTAAATCTTGAAGTTTTACAATCTATTAAATCTTGCAATTATGACACCATTTTTATTTTCCATAAGGCTCTGTTGAATATGGAATACTAAGCACTTCCAGTTCAACTGTTTTTAGCAGGTAAAGATTTTATTAATCCTACTTTGAATATAATAATGTTTTTGTTGAAATATCTAAGTGAAAAATTAAACAGAAATACCAGGATATTATGTATTGACAATCCTTTAACACTCACTGAGATACTGGATGCTGTTAAATTTCCACAAAGTGAAAACGCCGCAGGCTCAAATATCTGCCCAGGAAAAGTAATATAAAATTTAATAAGTTAATGCCATCTAGTGAGAAGCAAAACGATTTATATGAAATTGAACTCACAGAAAAACAGTGTTTAGCTTCATAAAAAAGTAGCCAAATAAATGGTTTTTCCTTTCCATTGAAGTTTGTGCCATTCACACAAGAAGAACTGTGTTTAGTTTAGTTAGTCTAGAAACATTTTTCTGCATTTATTTTGTATGCGTCTGCCTGTTATTTAGTATTTAAAAAAATCTTTAGTAAAGAAAAAATGACCAGACATGAGCATATCCCTAACTGGGATATGTTAGCTGCTAGGTAGAAGCAGGAAGGGTGGGCTGGGTGATGTTTGGCAGTGTTGACTTTCCTTGTAGTGATTGTGCATTCTGCAATAATGAGAGTCCAGCTGCAGACAAGACAGCCTGAAGCCTCAGACCGATTCAGCAACCTCAGACATGCTGAGGCCCGTAAGATGACACCCCTGTCAGCGGCATCTCTTTGACTCTGCCAACTTTCCAAGAGCCACTCCCCACGTTTTGCCATATACTGACACCCATATTGCATTCCCATCATATTAATTCCAGTTCCTTTTAGTTCCTGCTCTCCAACCTGTGGAACTAGTAGATTAGAGGCCTGTGTATTCAGCATTTATTAAACTTCTAAACTATTACAGTCTGTCAGTTCCGCATTCGAAGCAAAACCACAGAATGGATGTCTTTTGTTTTATTTATATATATAATATGTATATGTAACATATACTGTATATATATATAAATAAAACAATAGACACATTGATTCTGTGGTTTTGCTTTGAATAACATATCTACGATTAGCTTCTCACAACTGAAAAGACGTGGCGGATGTTTGCCGACTGGCCAACCAACCACAAGTGTTACCTGGTAGGTAACCACCTAAATAAGCCGATTGCGATTCAGGCCAGTGAATGTAATACTCCAATCTTCACCCTGTCAAGTAAGTGAACCAGCTGCTGCAGCACAATGTCACAGGCTTCATCTCAGGCACTGAAGTCCGAGGTTTGATCCCTGTAAGGGGAAGCAAAGGTGCATACACCTGATGAACCCCAATAATGGCGAAACACGTGTTCTGTACTCTTTGTTTTCTTTGGTAGGTACTAAATCATATATATGTTTTTTCATAAGTCAATGTAACTTTTTTGTGTTCAAAAATTAAATTAATCAATTTTCTATGTAAAGCAACACATCACATTAGAAATGTCTACTGCATCCAGTTAGTAATGTATTTAATTGTACAGTTATATAAGAGGTAACAATAAATGTCGCTGTATATCTAACATGACTACAAAGATGCTCCAGGCCTCATAGTGTCAAATGCTAGGATCTGTCAGGGGCCTAAAAGTGTCCTGACTGCACCTGGATACTTCTCGAATAATATGGAACATGTTACATTTTTGATGCCTGCAGTGTTATGAACAAAAGGCATAGATAGAATTGGTATTACTATACTATTACTATTACTATTGTATTACTATATATAGTAATGTATATATATTATAATATATAATGATATGTATAGTAATGTATATATATTATAATATATAATGATATGTATA
>JANRMT010062840.1:996021-1012984 GCA_026402145.1 Polypterus bichir lapradei | reverse complement strand
ATATGTATAGTAATGTATATATATTATAATATATAATGATATGTATATCATTTATATCTTTAATCAATATCAATAGTTAAAGCTGTACTTATTAGTGGTGAAGATACAGGGAGATTGTCCAGACTTTGACAAATAATCTAAAAGAGTACATCTTTTTCTTTGATTATATTGATTTTATTAAAAACAATATGCATTCCATACAAATAACTCAAGTTTAACAAAAAAGATTAAAAAAAATCAAACCCCTTCCCAAAGAAAGAGAGCTAGGCCAGAAGAGTAAAACTTAAAGCTAATAAAAAATAAGTAAATAGATAAATTAATAAATGAATAAAGATAAATGCAGTAAGTGAGGGGAGAGAATCTGTTTCCTCAATTTAAATGCTTATTCTAAAATGTTATTGATTAGATCCTGCCAGGTTTTGAAAAAGTTTTATACAGATCCTCTAAGTAAAAAATGTACATGTACCTGTATATGATCTATTTCAACATTTGTAAAAATTAAAAATCAGAATCTCAGATAATAAATGGAAATTGGCCATCAACAAATAACACTTTATGTCAGTTTGTGAAATGTATAGTTTAATCCAGTTAAAAACTTAACATTGCACGCATTTAGCTTGACTTAGGTAACCTAAAGTACGTTTGTCTTTATAGGTCACACAGCATGCCTTACACTCAGATCTTATTGGAAACAGGTTTTTGCTTATTTATCAGATCCAATAGTTCTGAATTTGCAGTTACACCAGGAAGAACAACACTCAGTCAAGAAAAAGGAACTGTGATATCTTAAACTACACTGCTCACTTATTTTACTGTCCATAATTATTCAACCCTCCATAATTCAGCAGGAAAATGACATCTTACTTTTATTAAAATTAGAAAAAATTACATTTTCTCTGACAGTATTTTTAGAATTTGACAAAAAGTGTCGTCATGCTTAGATAAATAAACAGGTCTCTGCTTTTTAATATCTCCGTATATAGGAGAGACTAATGCATGTTAGGCCTTTTTGCTCATAAAGGTGAGGTGTGCTGATATTAGTTTAATTTATATGGAATATAAATATGTAGTTATAGCATTGATCAAGTTTATGGTTTGTTCTGCATCTATTTTGTTATAGTGTGAGCCATAAAATTAACACACAATTATGAAAAATTATATCTAAAATACCACTTTCGATGTTGCATATAGATAAGCATGAACATGTGTGCCACGAATGTTTGAATCAATCTAACATGTGCAGCATCTCATGTACGTTTAATGCACTAGTGGCAGTGGCTTGTCTGTATCCTCATTAATCCCAGAGAGAGGAGAGATTATCTAGCACTTTTAATACCCCTTATAGA
The DNA here is from genome assembly GCA_026402145.1 of Polypterus bichir lapradei. NCBI lineage: Eukaryota > Metazoa > Chordata > Cladistia > Polypteriformes > Polypteridae > Polypterus > Polypterus bichir. The sequence continues at coordinate 1,011,638 of JANRMT010062840.1, read as the reverse complement.
ACATCTGGTTCCTTCCCAGCTCAGTGACATTTCAGGTTACAAGATTCCAATTTTCATTTCATCAATATAGTCTGTCTGAAAATTTCCCATACACGTTCTTCACCAAATTAGTATTGCTTTGGCTACTACCATTAGCTTGCACAATAGCTCCCCACTGCATATTGAGACTGGCCCAAACAGACTGGTGGTTTATCCAGTCACCACAAGCTTGGCAGCAAAGACCAAGTCCAGGCCTTCCTCCAGGAGCTAGTCTAAATATATCCCTGTCTTGCGTGACATATTCTTATTTTTACTGTAAACAGGCATTGAAGTCCGTTTTAAATAATTGTTTGTCTGTCTCCAATCTTCAGATCAATTTATGAAGGGCAATCTACAAGGAGCACAAGACCCTTGATTACATTACTCTGAGGACTTCCAGAACACATACCAAATGTTGTTATAATGTTAGATCTAAGAAAGAAGAAATGTGTCTATTCAACCAACATGAAGCCCAGTAATAATAAATGTCTTTTAAAGTTTCATCTCAGGAATTTAGCATAATGAAAAATATTTAGAATATTGTAAGTAAGCATGTAGGAAGTGACAGAGAACATTGAGCTTATCTTAGGAAGCTGGATAAGTGGGTTTGGGAAATAGAGAGATGGATGCTAATTCATGTGTCTAGTTCAAACACAAGTAGTGAGATTATCATAGATGTAGGAAATAGATTTTAATATTTTCTGTTAACATCTAAATACCCTTGGTTAAGAAAGAAGGCCTATCCACAAGGGCATGCTAAACAAAATTATGCTTGGAGAATTTGTACCTTTAAATGGAAAAAATGTAGGATCTAAGAAGTCCACTGTGTGGTTTGTTGCTGCAGCATGTCTCTCTTATAACATATTATATCCCTAGCACCTTCGTTACATTTACTTATTTGGTTGATGCCTTTATCCGAGGTGATTTGCAACATTTATGATACAGTTGGTTACATTTCTTTTGGGTTTTCCAACTGGAGCACAGGCAGGTCAAGTGACTCATTCATGGTCACCTGGTGTAAGTAACAGGATTTGAACCCACAGTCTCAGGGTTTGAAGTCCAAAGCCTTAACCACTACACCACACTACCTGCACTTCATCATTGGATGTAGCACTATGGACTGTCAGATCGCTGTTTAATATAGGCATACCTGGAGGTTGGGGTGAGGATTTTAAGATTAAATCCCTTCACCCTACTGAAATATATTTTATGACCATTTCAAGTAATCGATCATAGACAGAAGTATGATTCATATACTTTCTCAACCCCCTTTTTACATTCATTCCTGGTTACGCCCTTGGTATGAGATATATCTAGTCTCAGATTGGTGGTGCATGGCATTTGTGTAGCATATCTTGTTAGAAACAGGCAACCTGTCATCTTCAATTCTCGAAGCCCAATTGATGACTACAAGGGCTAAGTTCTCCTTCAGCTTGTGGCTGTACTCTGCATTATGACTAGAATCCATGAATTTGCGCTGAGCAAATTCAAGTGAATAGTGCAAGTGAGAGGGGTGCTGCTTGAGCAAATATATTGTTTTAATGAAAAGTGAAATCTGAAAGTTATTTGATAATAATGAGCTTTAAAAGGCTTTTATTTTAAAAGTTGCCTCTGACATCATAAAGCAGGGATGGTGTGCAACTTTACACAAAGGCACACCATTTCATAAGCACTAATTATGGCCTAAAAAATCTGCTTATCTTACAAACATACAGTAAATGCTGTAAGAGTCTTTTTATAAGCTTGGAGGATTTTGCATGCTGTTTCATGACTTATTTCTTGTTTCCAAAACTACATGACAAGGGTTGCTTTTTAATTCCAACAATGGTTTTTGCATGTCTATTCAGTCATTCCCATTTCATGATAGTCAAATGTTAATTTTAAAGGAATACTCCACCCAAAAATTATATTTTTTTATATGTTACTTACCCTACATAATGGCTGAGAAACATTTTTAATCTCATGTTTTCATGCAGAACAAACAAAAGCAAGTTTCTGAAATAATAGGCATCTTTATGACAATGAATGAACAACAGCACACAATATGAAAAATGTCATGTTAATGTATATATCATTATATACATTATATATCATGTAATGTCATATCATTCAGTCAGCATCCCAAGCACATGTATTTAACTAACATATTGTTAAATAAGTCACCTCCAGTAAATGTTCTCATGAATGAAAATGGAACACAAATGAGCATTTGAATTGTAGACCTGCCTCCCCTCGCTACATTTATACTTACAGCAGTGAGCCACAACTGGGATGGCTCAGGATGGTTAAGCGGCACTCTGTGAAACTGCACGGGTGAATTGACCTTCTGCTTGTTGAAGCAACATAATTGTGTTTGCTAGCAATGCAGATTAAATATACTTCTGCCAGGCATTCAGGAGAATATGACGGTGTGAGTAAGGTGTGAAAGCTTAATCGTATTTGGAATTTAAGGAAGCCAAAGCCTAAGCCAGCAGGAAAAAGATTACTGCTCTAGATAGGGAGCCAGCAAAACAAGCGTGAAATAATTCATTTTAAACTCTGCTATGGTTTAGAAACAAAAATAACAAAAACCTCTAAGTTATTTTTTTTGGATAATTAGGACATAGTGCTGCATTTCTTAATGTGAATCCAAAAGTGATATTACGCATTTAATTCATTCATTAAAATTGTAAAGGATAGCAACTGTAATGATCTCCTTTTAAAGATAGTCATGGTTATTCTGCTGTTGCCATAATCATCACAAAATAATCAGGCATGTGTTATTATTGTTATTGTAGCAGATTGTGTGGATGAATTATATCTAGAATGATCATTTTTGGATTGAACAATCAGCTGTTTTTCAATATCATGCCCTTCTGCTTGCGGAATAACTTAAATTCATTGCAAATAAAAAAGCAGAGCTGAAGTGATTTTGCATTATTCTGTTTAAGTTGTCTTTAATCCATCTTGAAGTGAACGTGTTTGCTCATATTATCTTCTTCTGGCATTCCATATACAGCATAATTGTCTCCTATTCTTATTGTTGTGTGCATATGCTCGAGAGTTCTTTGACAATTTTAATTGCCTTTCTTAAAAATATATGGGCATATTAAAACAAATGGACTTTTTTTATACAAGCCAGGTATATGTGGTATGTATCTGAAAGAAGCTGTTATAATTGAGCAAAACATAGCATACAGTATAGCAGTAGTAGTGATCTTGTTTAGTAAACAGAGCACAATAAAGATTTTACTTACATGTCCGACTAAAAGGCAACATATTACTCCACTCTGTTATACTCCTATGCAAATGTATTATTTGCATTATAGTAGTACTAGCAGTAGTAGTATTAGACGTTGTAGTAGTAGTAGTAAGTATTACTTGGCAATGAAGGCTTCTATGGAAGAAACCCTGCAAGCAAAACAGCAATATTAAACTTCTGCCTCTTTAAATTGCAAAATCTTGTTCCACATCTTTGAAAGGTGATCTTTTCTACAAGCCTACAGGGTGTATCTTGAGAACTATGGTGAACAACTTGATTAGTAAAAGACGATAATGAACTTGCCCAAGAAAGAAGATCATAGAGGAAGGTTACACCTTGTAAAAAAGCCTTACTAAAGTTTCACATATTCACTTACGTTTATGCATGTTCAGGCAAAGTATGAATGTACTTGTAAAATTTATATGTGCATGAGAGCCTGAATATAACGGATATTCCTCCTGGCACCTCTTACTTTTTCTGAGTGGTAAATCTTCCTGGTAGTTGTCTGTGTCTGGAAGACACTAAGCTTCAAATTTGATAGAAACTTAAGAAAACAATACAAAGCATTTTAGTACACAAAACAATAAAGTATCTTCTGGAAACAAACAAAGCAAAACAGTATGACCCAGGATTCTTCAATTGCAGCAGTGCACTGAAGTTACTTTGGTTTGGATTTATTTACTTTAACAAGTTAGCTTCTGGCCTTGTTACTGACAAAGAAAATGAACTGTAGCCACTTTAATGCATTTCAAATCGAAAATGTCAAATTGCTTTGAAAAACAGCTGCAAACTGCAAACCAATTAATTAGGCAGGATATGGTATTGCACATAATTAAATGCATGTTAACAGTAAACTGCAAAACTGGCTGAAGGAATCTATTTCTTGCTGTCGGGGTAGAAGCAGTTCGTTACATGAAAATGCATTTTTGAGGATTTTGTTTTCTTTTTTGAGTTGCATTTCTCATCTTTGGTGTTTTAAAAAAATTCCAAGACCGTTACTAGAGGAGCGTATTACATTTTTTTCTTGAAAGAGTCTGCTAAAGTTTTAAATCAACTGCATATGTTAATTTAACATATTTGCAATACTGTACACATTTGAATAAAGCTCACATGCTATACATACTATAAAAGTGTGGCTCCTTGAAGGGATCCAACTATCATTTAAGTCGTAGTGAATGACAATTAATACTCATTTGTTATTAAATTATAAGTTTGTACATAATTTGGAATTATTAGTTGATGAACTGTTTGGAATTTTCTATACTCTTGTGTTAACAGATCCTCAAAAAGGATCGACTATGATCTAAATCATAATAACAGTGAAAGACAGTCTGATTAAAGAAATAGCACTCACAGATTTATATTTGTTGTAGAATATAAGGTCTCAAATGATATGCATTTAGTACAACACACATATACTATATATATATATACTGTATATATATATATATATATATATATATATATATATATATATATATCACTGAGCCAAGACAAACATTGAAAGCACGCTGGAAGGGGTGTGGATTCACTAAGCCGCCGACATGTAAGACACCTATGGCGCACGCAGGAAGGAGCCACGCCCACCAACTCCTGGCACCTCCGACCCACGTTGACTGTTCATAGAGGCATGTTTCCCGCAGAGGTGAATCACCATATGCAGCGTGTAAAACGGTTTGCGAGGGGTATCCCATGGGATCCTTAAAACAATCCTTTACAACTGAGGTTAAAACACAATGAAGTAAGAAGTCTTTAAAAAACGAGTTTTTGGTTACGATGCACGACCGTGTGCACCATAGCAAACTGTTTTACACGCTACATACAGCAATTCGCATCCGCGACAAACATGCATCTTCTTAGATGCTCCTGCAGGAACACGGAAAGTCTACGTGAGTCACAGGTGCATCTGGACTGTGCAAAGACGACAATGACTCAAGTGACGAGTTGGAGGTGGGCACATGAGCGATGGCGGTCCGCCAGTTTTCAGTCACGGACGATTGTGTGTTGGTTCGTTCCGTGCATTGTTACAATGTTACTTTTCTTGCTGATTTATTACATTACCTATTTTTCAAATGTTCATTTTCTCCTTATGCTTAAAAATCATTATAAAACCGGCCTGATTATGCGGCGTATGGTACGCCGCTGGTTGGCTAGTATATATATATTTCTTTTCTTGAGCTTCTGCAAAGTTTCAACTTTCCCTTGGGGACAAATAGATTTAGTAGTAGTAGAAGATATGCTTTAATTTTATTAACACTGTTTGAGGGCTTAAATTGCATTATATTCCTTAGAGATGTATCTTAACTCTTTTAGCCCTGACATCCTATTACTAGTACATATATATACAGCCATTTTTGTAAAGTACAGGTACGTTCGCAGCCATTGGAACTGCTTGTGTGACTATTAACGCAAATTGGAGAGACTGGCATACAGTCCGCAAAACACGGAAGTGAAAACGGATGCTTCCAGACCACGCGCACTACTTTTAATGTTATTACCTCAAGAAGATTGAAGTATTTGGCAGCTATTGTATAATAGCAGTGATACTTTTTTGTTTTTTCACTCTTGAACTTTCTAGACACCCCAAAGGTAGAATATCTCACAAAATAAATTTTCCCTTAAAAACAGAAAATCCAGGGTTGAAAGGGTTAAAATTGTCCATGCTAAACATCAAAATGCTCTGGAACTGTTAAAACACATTCAAAAATCAAAGAGATGCAAAATTCCATGGTTTATATGCTCATATATTACACATTATCATGATGGGTTAATTACACCAAAGATCCCCAGATGCCTCATGTCTATAGTATGTAGAGTTGGTGGAGTTAATTCTGTGACTGGTACTGTTCTTCTCACACTAGGTCCCTGGGATTCCCCCTATTTTTTGTTTTGTTTTTTTTGCTCTAGCAGTCATAAGTAATTTTTGTGCAGGGCAGAGCTAACACATACTAAATGTCTGTGCTGCCCAATGCACCAGCTAAATAGAGTCTCTACATGTGAGGGTCACACAAAAGAAGTCTTTTATTTATATAATTCCACATGAAGCATTAATAAGGCCTGACTAAAGACTAAATAATGATATATATGAATGGTATAACGGAAAGCAGGAGGATGGAGAGACAATATGCAACCCAAGGCGGTTTCCTGGGAAAGAATGTCATACTGATAGTGGGAACAGAGGTGGCTTAAAAGTGCTTCCTTCAAGGTTAGAGTGGCATAGGAGGTTTTTCCAGGTGAAGCATTATATGAACCTCCACCTCCACCAACAAGCTTAGAGTCAGAACAAGAGTGGAGACAATGGCTTGCCTGGCAAAGAGAATGAGAAGGCAAGTGAATTTGATAAAAAAAAGGTTGGAAGGTAGGAAGGAGCTGTTTAATTTGGTGACTGCTTGAGTATGTGGTCAAGATCTTCTACTAGACAGAACCAGAGAAGTATATAAAGCCCAGAGTACATTAGACTTTGTTATTTTGTTATACTTTTTATGTTGTGTTTACTCCTGTTTATCCTCCCTTGAACATTTTATGTTTACATTTATTAATATATAAGATAATAAGAAATTTGACAGGAGACAATTTAGTCCATCTAGCCCATTTGTTTAGTTAATAGCTAAGCTGTCCCGATATCTCATCCAGATTCCTCTTAAAGATTGTCAACATTCCTGCTTCAACTCCATGGCAAGACAGTTTGTTCTAGAGTCCCAAAAACTCTTTGCATAAAGAAGTTCTTCCTGGCTTCAGTTTTAAATGCACTTCCCCTTAATTTCCACTGATGTTCTTGAGTATGTGATTTACCAATATACTGAAAGAATGTTGCTGGATCTACTTTATCAACACCTTTGAGAATTTTAAATCCCTGGATTAGGTCCCGATACAATTTCCTCTGCTCGAGACTAAACAGGTTTAATTCTCTGAGTCTGTCAGAATAGGACATATCCAAGCCTGGGATGCACTTGGTTGCTCTCCTCTGTATACCTTCAAGTACTACTATGGCTTCTTTATACCATGGTGACTAGAACTTCACTCAATATTCCAGATGCATTATAAAGTTTGAGAATAACATCCCTTAACTTAAATTCAACAGATTTTATGATATAACCCAACATTTTATTTGTCTTTTTAATTGCTTCTGTGCATTGCATAGTTGATGAAAATGTTGCATCAACAGTTAAATTATGTCATATGCTTTGTTTTGTCAATTATTCTGGTGGCTTCTTCCTTTTGCTGGCCCTTCCTCTCATAAACCCATGCTGGGTGTTATTTAAAATATTATTTTCATTTAGGCAGTATTCTAATTTATTTCTTACATAGTTTCAAAAATTTTGCATGCCGCAGAAGTAAGACTAATTGGACTGTAATTACTAGGATCCAATTTGTTCCCCTTTTTGAAGACTGGAATCACATTTGCAACTTTCCAGTCCTCTAGTAATTCACCCTTCTCAAGTGACTGTTCAAATATGCCTAATAAGGGTTTAGAGATGACATCTTTTATTTATTTCAATACAATTGGCAAGATCCCATCAGGTCCAGGGTTTTTATTAGTCTTCAATGTACTGAGGGCTTGAAGCACATCTGACTCTTCTATCTTAAATTCTACGAATTCAGAGTTTGTTTTTACCTCTGCATAAGGCATTCCACTTTTTTTCCTTTATAAATACTTGGGTGAAATATTTGTTCCGTTCATCTACTATTTCCTTCTCAGTTTCAATGATTTCTCCATTCGTGCTCCTAATGTTTCCTAAATTCTCTTTTATCGTCTTTTTACGGGAGTAGTACTGAAACAAATGCTTGCTGTTCGTTTTGGCTTCTCTAGCAATTTTCATTTTGGTTTCTCTTTAAATATTTTAAATGCTTTTTTGATCACTTGCTATAGATTCCAACTACATCAGAATTACAGTATCTGTATTTTTAAAATTTTCTTGTACTTTTTTAATAATACTGTACTCCTATTTATCCATTTTGGACACCTTTTTTTAGTTTTTTTATTTTATTGCTTTTTGGAACTTATTTGAGACTAGATCAGAAGATCTCTGAAGTGACACCAATTGTCATTTATAGTTGCTGAATTTTTGCTTTCCCATTTGATGTTTTGTAGATACTTCCTCATCCCCATAAAGTCTGCTTTCTTCAAGTTATAAATCTTAATTTTGATGTACATTTTTGTTTTTTTAAAGATTATCTCAAATTTTAACATGTTGTGATGATTGTTGTTCTTGTTAGTCTGCCCTTATTATTTGAAAATACCTATTTGGACTGCATTGATGTTATTTATGGAAACAGCGACTACTCCAGAGTGCCTCCATTCTGTCACAATGTACAATATGGACATTTGTCAAAAGGGAAATGTAAGAAATAGTTAGGATAAAGTTTAGTGAAATTGTTAATGATCATTATACATACTATGCAATGTATACTGCAAGTAAGATGCCCTTAAGTCAACTGCTTTAGTTTCTTATCTCGATATTTTTGTTTATTTTATTTGTTCATCCTTTTCTTTCTTAGCATTTTCTTCAATTTCTCCACTTTTCCTTGACTGTTTATATTTTTATCTTATCACTTTTATTATAGTATTTCTTTTATTACTTTATTTTAATTTTTACTGTTATTACTGTTGTTTTTCTGTTACCAATAATGCTATTTACTAGTATTATTGAACATCTGGCTATTTCACTCAACAAACAATCAGAGATTTACGGCATCATACTAAGAATGTCGCTGTGTTGGTCCGCGTTCATCACAGCCACATGAAATGAATCTACAAAAAGGAATTCTTTACAATTTCTGAGTTAATGATTAGCTTAAATAAGAACATATTATTGTCAGTAAATTGCCATGCATATAGGGCTGTATTGGGTAAGTTTTCTTTAATTGCCACACAACAGTTCAAATAAGTTGGAATTACAGTTTTAAAGGTGTATTTATATGCTGTTTTCATAGCGTGATGAAAAGTATTAAACACAATGTTAATAGTTGCCCAATCTTTTCCTCTTTTCATCTAAATTTAACTGAGAACTTAACACTGTGAAAATTAATACTCTTTCAAATGTGCTGTATCCTTTTCAGGATATTTCTGAACATGGTGAGGATATATTATCAAATCATTTTAAAAATAGGTACAACTGTAATTTCATTCATTTGGAATGCATAAACACTACAGATAAAAAAAGAGAGAGACTGGCCTAAATCTAAAGCAGAGCCTGTGTAGTTTGAGGCTATGAAAGGAAGCAGAACGTTACAGAATGGTAGGTGGTTGGTTAGCTATGCAAAGGAAATCCTTTTCAATGTCTTTTTTATATTCTTTGCTTTTTACCCCTGCCATGACTAATAGTCCACAATTAGCCCGTAATCCGGTTGCTAATTATTCCCTCTGAATAGGGTACAAATGTAGAAAACTCTTTTAAGTTGTTACTCTTAATTGCTCTGTATTCCTAAGCCTATGCAGTATTTAATTAAAGGAAGTCACTTTTGATCCAGACCTTTACAGAGCTCTACATTGAAAATACAGTATGTTGAAACTTTTGAACAATTATGTCTCAAGCACAATCTTCAAGTAATACTGAATCTACAGGCTTTGTTGTAGCCTGTGCCCTCTTGCGGTACCATAAACACTAAAACGTCAGTGCAGCCTCTAAAGATCATTCTAAAGCCTCTTCTCCATTTCCAAATTTGCTTCCTTGCAGCCACCATTGGTTTTCACTTTTTATGGGTTTTATATTCATTGTGCTTCCAGTGGAGTGTGCCATGTTAACTAACACAGACACAAGAGGCCAACCCTTTGATCTTGTCATAGCGAGTCACAGAGAGTATAGAGTGCTATGACTGAGTCAGCGGGGGTATCACATTACTCTGTTTATGGTAATAGGTGCACATTGTGACTATCTACAACTACCTATGACTTTGTTAAGATTTTGAAAATCTAGGTAACAACTGAAAATGTTAGGAAAAGTTATGTAATATGAAACAGGTCTCACTTCTCTCATTTAGAAAAATACACATCCATCCTCTATCCTCTATGAAAAAAAAATATAATTAAAAAAATATATATATCTATGTAGAAATGTGGAACAGGCAAGCTTTATCAAAATTTATCAGGAATGTATTAATATTGTTCTAAAGTAAGCAAATTGATTCCTTAAATTTTTGTACGTCATAATATATTTGAGAGACCAATTGAAATTGTGTTCTCTGATCTCAAAACTGTAAGAATTGGGCATGCTATGGGTTTTGAGATTTATATGAAACATAAATATATGAGATGTAGCACTAATTGTATCATTGATCCTGACTGTTCTGTAAATACTGTTTCACGAAATGCTACCATTTTGTACAATTTCTACAGTTTGTACAATTTTGGAGTCTTTTGGTGTTGGTAACAGCACCCATTGGCATTATGATTTTCCAGTCTTCCAAGTTTCTGGGTACTTGAAAAACATTTTTGTCAGTTTCTAGGTATTATGTTCTATCATAGTAGGTTTCAAACTTAGTGTTCTTGGCTTTGAGTATTGGTTAGGTTATCGGGGTTCTTTGACAATGATTCTCTCATTCTCCTTTTCCTAATTAAAACTCTGTGGCTCCTGTTTTCCTATTCTCAGACTGAACAGAGATTATAAGTACAAGAAGCTGAAATGAGATACCTGTGCAGGGTTGTTCGACAGTCTCCATGACAGGGTGCTGAGCTCTGTCATATATATATATATTGTCAATATGTGGACGCTTCAGGGTGCTGTTGTCCCGTGAAACCCAACGGACAGATGCAGACGCTGGTTTAAAAGCACCAAGAAGTATTTTAATTTTCTTCAATATAGTGCCTCTAAAGCACCACATCCACAACAATACACAAATAATCAATAATAGAATTTAATAAATCAATCCTCCTCTCCGAGCAGCTCCATCACACTCCCTCCCAACTCCGGCTCAGCTTGCTGGGTTTTGCATAGTCCCTTATATAGTCCTTGACCCAGAAGTGCTCCTGTCCTTCAGTCCATGTGATTCAATAGCACTTCAGGGTCAGATGAAGACTATTTTTTTCCAGCCCGGAAGTACTTCTGTTCTTCCGTCCCCATGACTTGGGAGTACATTCCTGGCTATAGCGAAAATAAAAATCCCTGCATCTCCCTACAGCGTCATACAGTGTCACCCACAGTCCCCAGCAGGGTTGTGAATCCAAACTCCATCTTCCATTTATATATATATGCAGTAGAGTCTCACATATCCGACATAAACAGGCCAGGAGAACGTCAGATAAACGAAAATGTTGGATAATGGCAGGTGTTAAGAAAAAGCCTATTAAACGTCAAACTATGTTATAATTTTACACATTACGAACCTAATAATCATGTTTTACGACAAAACAACAGAATAAATTAACTGAAAAAAAGAACTTACAGTTACAGAATTGTCTGAAGTTAAATACAGCATGCACTGTACTTAACAAGTTCAGTCCTGTGATGATTTAAAGACATTTTTGATCGTAGTCTGCTTTTCTGACGAGTGCCGTTTCTTCGCTGTCAAGTCTTGCCATCTTTGCAGCATCATTATATCGATTCCCATAGCTTCTTCTTGTTGCTCAATGTATTTAATTGCAGTGTCTAGAGCCTTAACTCCGTCACTCATATAGTCAACATCCGTACAAGCGTATACTGTTTACTACAGCATTGTGACTGTGTGTGTGTGTGTCTTTGTGCTGTGATGTGCGAGTCCCTGTCTTGCACCCGAAAACACGAAGCTGAGTCTCAGTGCTTTAGCAACACCAGCTTTATTAAGCTTGAAACAGCAACTGTGTAGCGGGATCTGCTATTCTCCTATACACAGACACATCAGTCAGGCAGGGTCGGGGGGAAATAACACTGTGCCCTGCACATTTATAATGTTCCTTGTTCCTTGTATCACCCATCGATGGCAGGCGCTTATAGCATGTCCACAATCTTTTTGGATTGCTGCTACAGCGCTGGGAGACTGAGATTGCTTTCCCGTTGGGTGGAATCCCACAAGAGTTTAGAAACTCAAACACACCAGCCATGATTCTTTTCAAAGATAAAGTGCAGGTTAATTTGCTTTATGTATTTTTACTTTATATTTTGTATTAATCATTTTTATATGAATAGTTTTGTGTTGTGGAACGAATTATCTGAGTTTCTATTATTTCTTATGGGGAAATTCGCTTTGATATACTGTATGAGTGCTTTGGACTGTGAACACATTTCCAGAGCGAATTATGCACGCAAACCGAGGTTCTACTGTAATTAGCTGCGGTAGAGTCCGGAGCAACAAAATATAGACTACGCTCACACTCGCAACTTGCAGTTCTTTTTTTGTTTTTTTTTTGCGGTGGGACGTCAGATAATACGGAATGTTGGATAAGTGAAGGTAGGATAAGCATTTACATTTAAATTTGCTTCCTGTTTGCCTGAAAGCCAAAACTGAGATTTTAAAATTGGAGTAGGTTGATTGCACTGCCCACTCCAAACAATTACAGAATACAGTTACCAAGAGTATTCACAATATTTCCATTTATGTAAATATTTAAAAACTTCTTTTGTAAAAAAAATATTTTTCTAATCAGCATTATCAGCTAGTTACTTTGCATGTTTTAACATTTGCTGTTGTGATATTTATTTTTGTATTAGTATATGTAGGAGACATTAGGAGGTTAATGAACTTAATGAAGAGTAAGATTTAGTGGAGAAGTCAGACTCACATTTGACAAACTCCTTATGCTTTCATGTCTAGGATGCTTTTTTTGAATTTCTCTCAAATTTAAGGATGCTTTTTCAAAATCAAGCTTCTCAATTGAAGCTAAATCCATTATATCAAAATTCCCACCTTTGTTGTGTTGCTTTCATGCTGTTTGGCAAATATGAACAGCTTTTGTTATGGCTTAATCCTGTATACTTATCCAGAATACCTTATGTCTAAATGCGGTTTTCTATTATACAAAGTAAAATGTGCTATGGAGGGGCTTCTGTATGTTGGACACTGAGATTTAACACCACCTATTTTCCTTTTCTAATTTTAGTATGAAGAGGGAAAAAAGAGAAGAAAACCAAATTACAGCAGCGTGGACCTATCAGAAGTTGAATGGGAGGATAAAGACGATATTGTAAGTTAATCACCATTAAAAACTCTGTATTTATTGTTGCAAATAGCATTCACTCATGAATCTTTTTTGTGCTACAGTTCATTCGTTATTTTTTCAAAGCTGCTCAGTCCAAAACTGGGCTGTGTGAAGTCACAGACTATCCAGGAAAAATAAAAATCGTAAAAAGAAAATCAGTTTTGTGTTATCCAAGAAATGTGTTACAAATGGTGACTTTAGTCATATTTATTTACTCTATCTGGTAGATAATGCAAAGTATTGTACCAGCTAAAGTGGATGTTAATATTTTTTTATAAGAGACAGGTAAAGTGCTGGCCTAATAAGAAAAATGAGAAATCTGAATGAGGACACTTTTTTTTTGTACTTGAATAGTTTATTTTTGTCAATACTACATAATAAGATCTGTTCCCTTAAAATCACAAAATACTACATTGGCTGTGGTATGATCAATAACAAAAGCTTCAGCTGTGTAAAATATATTACTAAGACTAATTATTCAGAAGAATCGATGCAGACCATACATTTTAAACTGTATTGGCAAGAAAGGTAGCGTTACTTGTTATTTATCAGTATCAAGGTAATTGCAGCAGTAGGGATGTGACCGATGTCAAAGGACTAATATAGAGAATACTGTAAATTACCCTTCGTAATAATATTTTGTCCATTAATTTAATGACAAATAGTAAACTCAAGCATAGTTTTCTAAAAGCACCAGCATCAGCTTTTCACTGTTCTTAATATATACTGTGTGGAAACTGGCCCGGACACAGACAGGCAGACATCGTTAGTTCACCCAACACACGTTTATTTACAATATTTACAAATAAAGTGCCACACACAACCCCAAAACTCCCCCAAAGTCTAGGCCTCACAATTCCTCTCTTTCTCTGGTCCGCCTCCACTCCTCTCCTCCTTCCGGGTGTGACGGAAGTGCTGAGGGCCAGGGCTCCTCAGGCATTGGGGTGCCCCCTGACGGTGACCACGAGCCCCTATAGGGTTGAGCTTCTAAGCTCTGTTCCCGTGGTCCCCAAAGCCACCAGGGCGGTCGCCCCCTCGTGGTCTGGATGAGGCGTAATCCCTCCTCTGGTTTTCCTGGGCGTCCCGGCTGGGTACCACCCCAAGCCACTCGCCACAACTGTTACTCTTTACTTTTTGGGTTTAGCATCACCTCTTCATAATTAATTGTTGTGCTAACTGCGTAGTACAGTTCATACGGTGATGAATTCCTTTACTCAACATGAAGCCAAAAACTATGAAAGCTTTAATGCTTTGGGGACTTTTGCTTAGACTTCACATTTCATTAGTCCACCTCCAACAACAGCAGAAAGAGAAACAAATCATGACAGCATCCAATTTTTCTGTTCCCTGGTGAATGTTACTTGTTAAATTGCAGCATTTTGTTTTTAAAAATATGCACTTCTTAATGTTTTTGTTTAAGATCTATATGAATATACTAAGTTTTAAAGTTTTCATTCATTTTACTTATAAAATGTATTACTATAATGATTCAGTATATACTGTACTTTGAGTAGCACTATCAACAGCATGCATAAGCCAAGCAGGAACACAATTCTAATGTGTGTGCACCATGTGCATTCCATTTTGCACATTATTGATATACAGTATGAATACATAAGTGGCATGCAAAAGTATTTAGTCCCTCAGTCCCCCTCATAATTTTCTGCATGACAAACATAATGCATATACTGTACTAGTTTTTGACTTTTTCTTCTGCATTTAAATATCTACAGAAAATAGTTTATTTTGACTTTGGAAATGTATTGTTACAGTGTAAGAGTTAACATTAAAAATGCTGAATGGATAAATATGTGTTGAAATCATTTGTCATGCATAAAATTATGCTGGCTTTCAAGGGGACTGCATACTTTTACACACCCGTGTGTGTGTGTGTATATATATATATACCTGTATATATATACAGGGTGGGCCATTTATATGGATACACCTTAATAAAATGGGAATGGTTGGTGATATTAACTTCCTGTTTGTGGCACATTAGTATATGTGAGGGGGGAAACTTTTCAAGATGGGTGGTGACCATGGTGGCCATTTTGAAGTCGGCCATTTTGGATCCAACTTTTGTTTTTTCAATAGGAAGAGGGTCATGTGACACATCAAACTTATTGGGAATTTCACAAGAAAAACAATGGTGTGCTTGGTTTTAACGTAACTTTATTCTTTCATGAGTTATTTACAAGTTTCTGACCACTTATAAAATGTGTTCAATGTGCTGCCCATTGTGTT
>JANRMT010062840.1:974596-995621 GCA_026402145.1 Polypterus bichir lapradei | reverse complement strand
TTTTATTAAGGTGTATCCATATAAATGGCCCACCCTGTATATATATATATATATATATATATATATATGTTATATATATTATTATATATTAGTTATGTTTAGAGACCTCATTGGATTTCCTTTTTGTGCCTTTAGCATGCGTCTGAGCTTTAAAATATAAACATCAAGGGAACAACACCGCAAAAGCAAATCCGAGCCGACTGCTGTTGCGCTATAAGCGCCTGTCGTCGATGGGTGATGCAAGGACCATTGTAAATGCAGGGAATGGTATTATTTGGCCCACGACCCTGTCTAGGTATAGGAGAGTGGTAGATCCCGCTATATGCTATATGCTTATTCCTTTTTTTGTTAATAATAATTCCTAAAGTTACCATAAACATATTTCTTGTGTATCATCATTTTTAAAATTATTATTATACTGATGAGATACATTAACTAGGAGTTATGTTCTATAAAGAAGAGTCAGACATTACAGTTACTGCTTTCTTTTACTTCAGCTTCGGAACGCCATGGTGAACAGAAAAACAGGGAAGTTTTCTATGGAAGTGCGGAAGGCAGTGGACAAAGGGGTAAGATGCAATGTTTCAGAGACATTTAAAATGGAACTGAATATAATAAATGAAGTTAGACTTTAGTGGTAGTCAATACTGAATTGTTTAACATGACATTTCACTCTGCACTTGCCACATATTTTAAATTGGTAGTTTAGGAAAAATAATAATTTAATTATTGGACTTTATGAAAGTTAAATGTGCCATTTTAAACATGCTATCAAAATGCACCAAGTTACAGAAATCACAGTAATACAAAGATATGATATCAAATCACTCAGTGTTAATAATAAAATCTTTTTCATTAAGAATAATATCAGACTTTGTTGCTATGTGTTACAATAGAGTTATTTGCCATTTTTTTCAATATAAAGTGTCTGAATTTCAGTTTTTAGAATGCTAATCTAAACCAAATATAAAGTGGCTAAAATATTTTAAAGTTAACTTTTTTTTGATAGCCATTCATTGAATCATTATCTTGCTTTCTCATTCCAATTCTTCATCAAGTGCAGAACACTAACCAACTCTAGATGTGGTGCAAGTCTGTAACAGAAAACCTTAAATAAATGTAAATTAATATTTAAATATATGCTCATCCATACTGTAAATACTGCAAAAACAATTACAAACATTCTAGTGCTCTTTATTACAAAGGTCAAGGTCCTTTACCTGCAATAAATGAGTTACAAATCAGCTCTGACCAGGAAATCATTTTATAATGTAATACATACAGCCATGATCCCTGCGATGGACTTAGCCAGACATGTGAAAATAACCTCCCAGGTATCCATCTATCTATTGTGATAGCCAGCCCAGCACAAACAGACAGACACTGTCTTAAGTCCACCCCACATGCTTTATTTTCACAAATATTTACAAGTGCAAAGTCCCGCACAGCACACAGTGCTCCCACACCAAACACCCTTAACACAGGCCTCCTTCTTCTCAGTCTCCATGGGCTGCCTTTCCTCTCCTCACAGGAGCTTCGTCCTGCTCCCGCTCCCGACTCTAGCTTCCTGATTGGATTGAGGCGGCCCCTTTTATTTCCACCCGGATGTGCTCCAGGTGCTTCATGACGTCCTTCCGGCAGCACTTCCTGGTGTGGCAAAAGTGCTGCCCTTGCACCCGGAAGCACTCCAGGTGTCGCTGGAAGGATCGTCCTCCACCTTGTCAGGTGTGGCGCAAGTGCATGTTTCCCGGGCTCCACAACGCTCGGGGCGCCCCCTGGCTGTGGCAACGGGCCCCATTGGGCTTGAACCTCTTTGCTCCTTTCCCGTGGTCCCCTCAACATCCAAGGCGGTTGCCCCCTCGTGGACCGGGGGAAGTATAAGCCACCTCCCAGTCTTTCCAGGCGTCCCGGCTGGGTCTGACCCCCAGCCACCTGTGACACTATCTATCTATCTATCTATAAAGTAGGAAACTCCAGACCATAAAATTGAATTTTGCCTTTTTAGCTGCAGCTGATAACATGAAATTTGGTTGAACATATCTTCTGAAGTGTTTTCTACAAACCTACAATGGCTTTTTAGTGTTTACAGGTTATGTGATAGTTCGCAAAAAGTATTACAAGAGAATAAAACAATTTAATACATATGATTTTTCCTGTAGGACTTATAATATTTTTAAATTGTATTAAACCTAGTGTCTTTTAATTCATACAAAGATAATCTGGTATTCTGTACTTCATTTCAGACAGTCAAACAGTTAGAAAGTGGCAAAAATGGGATTACGTATACAGTATAACAAGAAAAGGAGAAGTACATTAATTTAGTGGATAAACAGAATATAGCCATGATGCCAGCAAACTGCTGATTGATATGATTAATGGTTCAGATTATGTATAATTTTAAAATAGAAATCACAAAATGTCACACAAGGCCACAAGATTCAGAATGAAGACATTTTAGCATCTATGAATACTCACCAGCTATATGTCATGGGCTCGCTCGTGAAACATTAGCAATTAACTATTCCATCGCCTAAAAAAAATGTTCTGGCAAACTTGGCTGTGAATTTTTTTTCCATGTCCATGGCTTTGGATTCATCAAACTGAATTTTCCCTCAAAATTAAAACCTGTGCTGTAAATTACATTTTAAGTGAATAAAGTGGTCATTTAGTCCATCAGCCTACACTCAATACAGACAGCTTTGCAAATTTATTAAAATATTAAAAATTTTAAATATTTCATTTATGTAAGTATTTGGACTCTTAATTCAGTATTTTGTAGAAGTTCCTTTGGCAGCAATTATTTTTTACACCTGCATTTGGGTTGCTTATCCCATTCTTCCTGGTTGATACTCTAAAGTTCCATTAGATTGGATTTTCGGCATTTGTAAACTGTCATGTCTCTCCACAATGTTCTATGTGGTTTATGTTTGGACTTTGGTTAGGCTATTCAAGGTTGGTTAGAGATCTGCAGCAAAGTATTGGCTATATGCTTTAGGTCATTGTTATGCTGAAAGCTTACCCCCGAAATAGCATGATGATGGAACTACTGTGGTTCTGTGGGGGGTGATATCAGAAAACTGATGAGCAGTACCTGGTCTTCAGTGCTTGGAGTTTTGCCCAGTGAGTTAAATTTCTGTTTCATTAGACTAGAGAATTGTTTTCTCCCTGATCTCAGAGTCCAAACAGGCTGTCATCTGCCTTTTGCTCAAGAATGGATTCCATCTAACCACTCTACCATAAATGCCCGATTGATTGAGTGCTGCCAAGATGTTCGTCCTTTCAAGAGGACTTCTAAAGATCTGTTAAAGTTACCATTGAGCTCATGGTTACTTCCCTGACCAAGACCTTTCTTGACTGGTTGCTCAGTTTGGCTGGATGGCCAACTCTAAGAAGAGCCTGAGTGGTTTCAGACATCTTCTGCTTTAAAATGATCAAATCCACTGTGTTCCTGGAAACATTCAAAGCTTTAGAAATGGTTTTATATCCTCACCCTGATCTATACCTCACCACATCCTTACTGCAATGTCTACAGAGAGTTATTTGGACTTCATGACTTGATTTTTGTCTGACATATAACCTGTGCGACGTTATATGTACAAGTGTGTGCCTTTCTAAACGATGTCCGGTCGAGTCAGTTTGCCACAGGTGGACTCCAATCGAGTTGTAGGCACATCTCAAGTATAATTAAAGCCGGATGCACCTGACCACAATATGGAGTGCCACAGCAAAGGGCATTTCAGTTTTTGATTTTTTAATTAAATTTGAAAACCTTTCTGGAAACAGGTTTTACATATTCATTATTGAGTGTTATTGAGTGTAGATTGATGGGAAAAACTGGCCAGAAAAAAAGTTACCTACCTAAGAAGAATCATTATTATAACTTCCGCGTACACAGATCCTTTAGAGTAACTTTATTATTCTTGGGAAAGTGACCAAGGCAGTATAACAGTTGTATATACAGTATGTGATATTAAATAGGGTCAGGATATTTTCTACTAATAATGGAACGTTTTAAGCATATTTCCTTTGTATTTCATACACCCAATTTTGCCAAAACTATTTTACTCATTAAAGGATTTGCAGACTTGTGAAAAATGTTGCACACAAGCCGATGTGCCTTAGAAGGGGACTTTAGCTTACAGTGCTGCAGGTCTTTTAAGGGTGTCCCCAGAGAGACATTTCAGAAGCAGTGAATGTGAAACTGGCCATTCTTATCTCATTCAAACACATGTGAGGATAAAGCAAGATGTTGGGGAATGAATAAAATTGTAGTGCTAAGATGAATGTTGCATCCTGTTTATTTCAAATGAACTGTGAGAATGAGGCACATGCTCTGATCACTGGGTAAAGATCATTTGCATCCTGTGCATTGGAGACAAAAGCCCGTATTCAGCACAACAGCTTTTACTGACAGAAACATAATTGCATTTACACTTACAGCTAGATTAAAAAGAAGCTGATTTATTGATGGAGGCTGAGCTAAACCCGTTTATTGTCTTAGCTTCTTTGTAAGATAATGAAAGGTGTGGCAGAGAAATACACTGTGAAAGTGTAAAACGTTATTCACAATAATATATTGTTTTATTTGTGGGCTTTAAATACATACCCCTTTAGATGGAACTTAGTTTAGTTACTGTTTTCACAAGTGGGCACCACCTATTTTAGATTTCAGTTCTTTTTAAATAATATTACTTAGTTAATACTCAGTAACCCTCCATCATCCCACCCCTTGGTAAAAAAGATGACTACATATGATGAAACTAAAATTCTTTTTAATGTAGATCACTGGCAATCAGTCAAAAGAAGAAGAAAAATATATTTATCTTACAAGACTATTTTTTCTTTTCAACTGAATGATGCTGCAACTGTTACTGAATGTGAAGAAAAAGCAAAGTCAGCTTTGTGTTTTGAAATGGTCATCTTCATTTTACTTCTAGGTGGTAGGGTTTATCTTAAAATGTTGGCAGACCTCCTCCTCCTGTAGGTTTTATTTTTATATAGTTTGTTATCCTTCAACATACTTAAACAATTAGGTATATGTATGTTATTTTTTGTTAGAGAGGCGCAACCTTGTTTTTTTTATTATGCTTTGTGACAGATAGAGGGCGCTTTCGTCCTCTTGAATGCTCAGAATATACGCTAGACACCAGGTAAAAGTCCAAATATTGACTTAATTATTTTTAAACAGTGCACAAAGCACCCTCCTCTCCACAATACTCATTCAATAACAATAATCCACAATAATACAATCCTCCAACTCTCCCAGATGCGTTGCCACCCTGCTTCCTTGACCCGGAAGCGTTTCACTCTGTCTGTCCATGTGATTAGGAACACTTCCGGGTCAGATAAAAACTTCTTTTTCTTCAACCCAGAAACACGACATTCCTCTTGTCCATGTGACTTGGACGTACTTCCGGGGTGTAGTGCAAATATTCTTTATTCTTCCCTACAGCGTCCTCTAGCGGCCCCCATGGTATCCAGCAGGGCTGTGGATAAAGACTCCATTGTCCAGGATTCCCTGCTGGCCTTCGGGGCACCTCCATGCTGCAGGGAGGTCTCCATCTGACGGCCTGGGGGTATTGGCCGGGATGAACGGCCGGCCATATATCACAGCTTACATTTCCAAACCTCAGTGATTCATTAAAATCTTACTGTTGTAACCCTAATCATAAAGGCAATGCACACACTGCCATAAGCATTTGAAACTCTCACTTTAGAAACCAAACAATGCATCAGGTGTCACAAAAAATGGCCACACTCATAGACCATCACAACACACCAGACATCACTACCTGTCTGTCATTATGTTCACGGATAATAGCATCGCATAAAAGCACTGATGGTAACAGCAACAACAGGCCAATGCAAGTTATTGTAATACAATTTTAATTTTATATGGACAGTTGTAGAAAATAAAACAAATCTTTGTTAATGCTTCAAGTCTTGTATTAATTCTTTATTATATCATTAAAGATGGCTAGCAAGTGCCAACAGTGTTTCTTGAATTCAGATGGAAAACTAAAACGGTCACCCAGAAACGTCTAATACAAGGTTAACTGGCCTCTTGAGAGTACAGCATATGCATCCGCATGGGAACAACAGGACACGGGTGGAACACAGGTCCTTTAAAACTCACAATGACACACACAGTGTTACAAAGTAGGTCCACAAAATGACCTAACTGCATCTGTTTGGAATGTGAGGCAAAGCAGCTTCCATAGGTGGAATCCACAGAGGCATGAGGAGAACACGCAAACTATACCTGATCAAATTTGTTCTTAAGTATTAAGATATGTTGGTATTTTCTTGTAAGTCAAGTTGGTAATTTTCCTGAAAATCACAAATCAATGCGTATCGTACTGTTTCTTAAGAGACATTACCATGATTTAGCAAAAAAAAATAAAATTGTGTTCTTTTGTTTTTCTTTTTAATTCTTGCTAATTATTTCACTGTTTCTTTGCCATTTTAGAACAGTTTTTTTTATCATATTTTTCTTATCATCCAAAAAAACCTGTTCTGAAGTGGTGAAGACATGGTGACATAAATTAGCAAGACAAAAAATAGATTAAGGACATCAGGATCATTTTAGGGAAAAAAATGTATGAATTGACCCCAGGATATGACAAATCAGATTGTTTCAGATTGTCTGTAGTCCCCGGAGTTAGGAACATCACCCTAGTGCTGGTTCAGCAGGAGACAAATGATGGAATAGGTAAAGGTCAGATGTTAAGAGCATTGGGACACCCACTATCTGACCACAGATCAGCTCTACCACTGCCATATTTCAATGTTGGGGACAAATGACCCAGGGATCCATGCTCTGGAAAGTTTAAGTGGACCTGAAGAGAATAACCTCTAATGGATAAAAGTAAGAAGGAGAGAAGAGAGGTCTAAGACAAGGAATATTTGGGGGTCTTGGAGTATATTAGTAGAAAGAAAACAGGACAGAACGTTAGCGATAGCAGACCAGAAAGCCTATAACAATGGAAGATATGGAAGATGCATCTGGAGCATTCATCATGCATAGATGGAAGTTAGAATCCACAGTAAATAAGGGGTAAGATATAGACAGTTTACATATTTGAACTGCACATAGTGATAGTTTGCTTTAAAAAAATAAATACGTTTAAAATTTAAATTCCATGAGACAGAGAAGACAAATGCAAGATTATACTGCCCAACTAAATATTCTGGTAGGATGCCTTACAAGGAATTGTATACGGAGCTGTAAATGGCTTCAGTGTGGAGGAATGTTAGGAAAACAAGTTACGGAGAGAATGAGAATGGGTGTGGAGAGCATAGAGGTACACCAGTCACCTTAAGAAGAGATCAAACTTTAGGAAGAAGGAAAAAAAAAAGAGGAAGTGGGGCGATATTGTAACTGGACATCTGGTGCCCAATACTATCATAAACATCCATGCTGCTCACAATACCATGACATATCCATGGTGGGAAAGAGATGGGGATGTCATCAATATGCAAAGACAAATTAATTAAAAATAGGACTGTGAGAGTGCCAAACTTGACTAGGGCCAAGAAACCCCTCAACCCCACACCAAGCCCTCAATGTGTATAAAATAATAGGGTCAGATTTCACACCAGATTTTAGTTTGAGGAAGGGACATAGGAGCTGCTATATTAGGTTCAATGGGAAACCAGCAAAGACAGGTCCTATCCATATCCAAATTGGACATATAACTGCCTAATTATATAGCTCCAAATCTGCTAAGGATAATCCAACAGAATATTAAAGATCTACTGTAATATCAGTTTAGCATCTAATGGGTGAAGAAAGAGGCAACGTTGCACTGATAAAATTAAAGTGAGGCACTGTGTTCATTTTATTGATTGCTAGACTGAAGTGAAATGATTAAGGGAGAAAGGATCAGAAGGCGAGAGACTCCATAACACATTTCAAGATTTCTTGATAATCTGAGTTTGTGGTGCTTTGTTGGGAGAGATAAATACAGAGATATTTCAATTATTTGACCAGTGGGACCTGAAAAGTCAAAACAGATTAGCAGTTGAGGATGTTTATGGGAAGGAGAGCAGATTTAGACAAGCTAATTTTGTAACTGGATAAAATTTCAAATGTACCCGAATAAGCTAAGCACATTTGGAAAATCAGAAGAGGTCTTCCCAAGAAATAGCATTCTCAGTGTAAAGGGAAATTTTATGGTGGCAGCCAAGGGCTGGAATTTAAGAAATTAAATCTTTAAAGCAAAGTCAGATAGCAAAGAATGAATAGATAAGAGAACGAGAAAAGACAATCTTGCCTGTCACCATTGAAAGTCGGTATATATATTTGAACTAAGAATTACAAACATAAACATTTAATCATAATAATTAGCATTTAACAAAAACACATTTAATAACTCAAAGAAATTTCCAGTTCATATGACTGCTGGAAAAAAATCACTGCAGGGTGATACTAAAATACTGTATGTCTAAAATATGCAGTAAAGATCTAATACTGTAATCCTGCCTACAGTTTGATAGGGATGCATGTGTTTAAAAATAACCTGTTGCAGACATCTAGCTAAACATTGTGCCAGCAATTTTGCATGGCAATTAAATTTAATAGGCCAATATTTTCAACAATCTGAAGGATCTTTGCCCTTATTTAATAGGAGAGTGATCATGGCAGAGTTAATGGCTGGATCCAAATTAAATGAAGAAACAGCACAGTTCATTATTTGGAGATATGTTGGTTCCAACTCTTTCCAAAAAGCAAATAATATCTCCTAGAGCTCAATTGTTCTAACCTGGGGCCTTCTTTAAACAAAGACATTAAAAGAAGTTCTTGAGTCTATTTGACAGCCTGATGTGGGATTTCACTAAAGCAGCATCATCGTTTTGTTAAACAGTTAATAGTTTTATCTAGAAAGGAAATAAGGGTAGTATTAAAGTTCGCAGAGAAAATTTCAGATGAGAACTGCAAAAAACAATTACAGGTTGGCCCTTGCGATTCGTGGGTATACAGTTCACGGATCCATCTATTCGCAGGTTTGTCATGAATAATTAAATGGAAAGTATTTTATGAGTTTTGTGATCTATTGTGGAAAATCATGGACGATGCTTCATAAATGGACTGCAAATCCCAGCAGCCCCAGGAGTACTGTGTCATTGGATAGCTTCAGTGGTTTCCCATTGGATTACAGTTTTTACTGAATTTATGTTCTTGACCTGTTCCCACTTGTTCCTTTGGTTTCATCCGGGTTGAAAAAAATCATCATCTGGGGAGTGCTCGCAACTTCTACATATCTTCACTTATGTCAGCATCAAGGCAGGACCAAACGTTACATAACTTTCAGGAAGCTATTCACAGGGAATTTTGGTTCATAAAAACACCATCATCATCTGTTGATTATCATTTTCTGTTTAGTATTTTGTTGGATTTCTTTTGTATCAGAAATATTATTATTTTTGTCATTTACTACCATAAATATATACAAATTCAATTTAATAAGTTACATTTTGTGAAAACTTACAGTTCACTAAAGAACTGCTAAACTACACACTTTGTCTGGAAGAAGCCATGCATCTGTCTCGGCAGCCACCCTCACACATGTGATTTGCTTGTGCAGTGATCATTCTATCATGCGTTTCTCACAACGTTTAAGTGCAATAAACCTAGAATTTGCATCAGCCCAAACTTTATTTGTGAATTTTTGTATTCAGAGAGGATGACTGTATTAATCCAAAGAATATCATTAGTAAGGATTCTCATTTGATATTTATTGTCTGAGGTGACTGTGAAAACACCAGCCATGCAGTCACTGTGGGCCTCCCAGCCACATGGCTCCAAGTGTGACAGTCTCGGCCACACTACCTTTAGTTATGCCACTGTATCCGTTCCCAAAATGATCTTGTAATCTTGTGTTTCATTATGCACATTTGAAGAACTGACTGATAAGGTGTTAGACATTACACAGCACATAGTGAAATCTTTTTACTGCCCATCTAACTAGACGATAAGTCTAAAAATCCAATATTTAACTTGTAATTTGCAGCACACAAGAGTCATTCCCTCTCTTCTTCGAGCTGACGCATGCTAAAACAGCATGCATGAAATACAGTATAACATATTGCCAGGTCTAGCCACATCTTTGGTTAGCAATTTTTAATTCATGGACAATTGCAGCACCCTCTCTTTTATGTCACATGTAATCAAATAAACTCATCATCTTAAGATTTGGTCCTAGACCTTATAAATTTGAGAAGACCAGTGACAGATTAGCCTTTCAGAAAGAGTGAGAGAAAGAAAAATCAAAGACTGAGAAAAGATGCTCTCAAAGGCATAGCACAAAGCATAGCCATTGCAGCATAAAACATCAGGACCTAGGCAGTCGATTAAAACGACCAGATTCACCTCTCAAAACCCCAGCCAATCAGGAACAAAGGTATCACAGAAAATGTTAACAGGACAGAAACCACCTTTGGAATATCAACCTTTTCCATCTAACTACAGTAAACCCTCGTTTATTGCGGTTAATCTGTTCTAGACTCAAACGCGATAAATGAATTTCCAAAAAGTAGGATTCTTTATTTATAAATCTAATATTTTCGCAGTTGGAGCATAGAAAACCTGTTTACGACCTTCTAAATACGTTTTTTAACAGTATTAGAGCCCTCTAGACATGAAATAACGCCCTTTAGTGAAAAGTTTAAACTGTGTTCCATGACAAGACAGAGATGACAGTTCTTTCTCACAATTAAAAGAATACAAACATATCTTCCTCTTCAAAGGAGTGCACCATAAGGATCAGAGAATGTCAGAGAGAGAGAGAGAGAGAGAGAAAAGCAAACAATCAAAAATCAATACGTGCTGTTGGGCTTTTAAGTATGAGAAGCACGCGATAAAGCGGCAGCAAGGAAGGGAGCAATGTGAAGGTAGTCTTTCAGCATTTTTGAGAGGAGCGTCCATATCCTCTAAGCAAACAGCCTCTGTGCAAACAGCCCCTCTGCTCACACCCCCTCCATCAGAAGCAGAGAATGTCAGAGAGAGTGAGAGAGGCAGAGAAAAGCAAACAATCAAAAATCAATACGTGCTGTTAGAGCTTTTAAGTGTGCGAAGCACCGCGCAGGTATATCATTGAGTTTTATTTAATATGTAATACGTGCTCTGATTGGGTAGCTTCTCAGCCATCCGCCAATAGCGTCCCTTGTATGAAATCAACTGGGCAAACAAACTGAGAAAGCATGTACCATAAATTAAAAGACCCATTGTCCGCAGAAATCCGCAAACCAGCGAAAAATCCGTGATATATATTTAGATATGCTTACATTTAAAATCTGCGATGGAGTGAAGCCGTGAAAGTCGAAGTGCGATATAGCGAGGGATCACTGTATTATGTAATTTTAAATGTCTGCAGTAAGTTAACAAGAAGTTCCTGGGTGAGGAAACTAGCATTATCACCAGGTGCCATGGGTAAGCAAAACACTGCAACCAAATCCCACTCTACCCCACTCCACTGACACATGCAGCATCAAGTACACCCACCTGTAATATATCAACTGTATAACAAGGACCAAAAAAGTAAAGCATTTTGGAAGAAAATCAAAGATCCTCAGTAAAAGAAAAACAAACAGCAAAAAAACTGCATTAACAAAGACATTCAGTGCTATAAACTCTGCCCATCATCCACAATATTATTAGTGCCGAGGAGGGTAAGACTGAACGTTTCTCCAGAGGAGTCTTGCAGTGTACTGCTACACATGAATAGCCAATGACTATTTTGAGAATTAGCCAGTCATGGAGAACGTTTTGGCTGCCTGATGCACTTCTTCTGGATATTTTAATACCTAATGAGACTTATCTAGGCCTTATCTAGATGCAAACCCACTTTATTCACCCTCTTCATAACTGGATACACTGCTCTTCTTTTCTGAAATGTCACAAAACGTTTTTACAAAAGTAATTCAGCAAAGTCCTTGTATGTACCAAAATGTCCAAGGAATAAAAACAAAAATAAAGCAGTAAAAAAGTTATTGAAAAATAAAATCATAACACTTTTAATGTCAAAAGTAGTGCTACTTAATCCTGAAAACCACCTTGGCCAGGCGTTTGATAGAAAGTTACCTGTACCAATATTTCAAACATTTTCAGGCACTCCTTTAATTTATAAGCTCTTTCAGAATCTACATTCTTCTTAGCCTGTCAGTTATAATTTAGGTATAGTAATATTTCTACACAGTGCTCCAAGTTCATTGCCATGGTGGGGTTGCTTTGACTTAATGCTGGAAATTTTGGATCACAGGTCTGTAAAGTGAGCTTGCATCTTGGCGTTCAGATTGTCCATATGCTCTATTAGGAGATCCTTTATCCTCTCCTATCATGAGGAGCCTGACTCACTGGCATCCGTGGGAAGCTTAATGAGCTTCTTTGATGAGTCAAAGGCTTCAGAATGGCTTCTGCCTGCAGAAAAAGACATTGTGTACTGCAGTTTGGTAAGGAAGATCTTCCAGCAAACTAACTGTTGCAGGTAAGACTCTTCTCAGTACTCTTCGTCTCTCGTGTAAGCTGACAAGTTTTTTAAATAGTGTATTCTGTCTGAAACTGCATCGAAACATCATGTCGTGGTTATTGGTGTATCTTGAGGTTCTGTCGTCACTTTTGGTTGGCAGAAATGGATTTTAAAAGTGCTTAAATTGACGGAGATCCAGCCTCATTAGCATATTGTTTGGCTTGCTACAGGAGACTGAGAGAGCGCCTGTCGCTGCGTGTGTTGACTGTGCCCCTTACTGCTTGTCTTATAGCACCGTGATGTTCCAACAATGATGGATGGATTAAAAGCCAGAAGTCTGTATGACGATCAACATCAAGTGACTCCGTGAGAACCCTAACTACAAAGAGGACTATTTCATTTATGTTAGGTAGAATGCCCAGAGGGGACTGGGCGGTCCCGTGGCCTGGAACCCCTGCAGATTTTATTTTTTTTCTCTAGCCGTCTGGAGTTTTTTTTTTTTTCTGTTTTGTCTGTCCACCCTGGCCATCGGACCTTACTCCTTTTCTATGTTAACTAATGTTGTCTTATTTTAATTTCTTATTTTGTCTTTTATTTTTCTTTTCTTCAGTATGTAAAGCACTTTGAGCTACTTTTTGTATGAAAATGTGCTATATAAATAAATGTTGTTGTTGTTGTAAAGAAGCAATTATGGTTATGGTTATGGTTTGAGATAATGGATGCATTGAAAAACATGAGGTTTTTGGAGCAAAAGTACTCTGCCACCATCACAGTAAACATGCATTGCAATCTCCAAAATAGATTACATGTAACATTATACAGGCATGGTTACGGCAACTACCTTTATTAAAACAGCAAGCTGCATGCTCAGAACTTGTATTTTTCTGTAAGAAAAATAGTTTTTTAAGCCGTGTCTTTTCAAGTTAGTTTTGACCTGTCTATGAATATTGCTGAAACTGGATTTTTTTTTTTTTCTCTACTCCCGGCCGTCAGACCTTATCACTGGACTCATCTTTAGAGACTTCCATCATGACATTGCATATAAGGACCCTATTCATCTACTTGATATTGTGAGATAGGGAGCACTGTCGTCACCTTGAACCCTCAGATCAGATGCCAGACACCAGAAAAAGTCCAAAATGTTGACTTTTTATTATAATAAAGTGCACAAAGCACCCTCTACTCCACAATACTCATGAACTATAATCCACAATACAATAATCAATAATCCAATACAAATCATCCACTCCCAGACGCGTTGTCACCCTTACTCCCCACTCAGCTCGTCCATCTGGGATTTCCCAGAGTCCTTTATAGTCCATGACTCGGAAGTGCTTCTGAGCCCTCAGTCCATGTGATTATCCAGCACTTCCAGGTCAGATAAAAACTCCTCTTCTTCAACCCGGAAGCACGTTATTTCCTCTGTCTATGTGACTGGGATGTACTTCCGGGCTGTAGGGAAAATACAAGTATCTGTGCCTCCCTGCAGCGTTCCCTGGCAGCCCCGACGTTATCCAGCAGGGCTGTACATTAAAACTCCACATACCATGATGCCCTGCTGGAATTCGGGGCATCTCCACATCGCAGGGAGGGCTCCATCTGGCGGCTTGGAGGTATTGGCCAAGATGAGCTGCCGGCCATATATCACAATATTTATTTGTTTTTTTAATATTATATAGATTTATTTGGGGTTTTTTTTTGACATCTTTTAAAGCACTTTTAGCTACATTGTTAGTATGAAAATGTGCTATATAGATAAATGTTGTTGTTGTTCGTTGTTGGTTTTTTTTGTTGATTAAATACAATCTTTTGTTAATGTCCCTAGACTGGCACTGGCAACACTCTATCTTCACCATTAAGAAATCTACTCTGCCTTGCTCATTTAATAACAAAAACCAATAAGGTCATCCTTTAATGACGAGCTAAACACCCATGACACTTATGTTTTAATTAGTCACACATAAATAAATAACCATGATGTCAACATAAGAATATTCTTTATAAGTACTGCAGTAATTATGTAACACCTGAAATCAAAAATTTGATATTTCGTCTTTCATATGCTAAAGTAACACATTTTAATAAGATTTAGTTTTGATCTTCAATTAAACATTATTTTAAGATGATATAATAAAAAAAATGAAAATTTGACTTTGCAATCATTTTAACTATGAAAAGTGAACATTGTTTTCTTTTCCTTCTGTGGAAAAAGTAAGTATACTCTTGGCAGTAACAGCTGGTATTACCCCCTCAATACCTGTTTAACTGTCTCTGACATTGACTGGGAGAATGTTTTTCCGTCTCCTCCATGCAGATTTCTTTCAGCAATGCAATGTTTGAGGGGTGTCTTGTGAGCACATCCCATCTTAAATCCCTCAACTTCATTCTTCTGATAGATTGTTTCACATTATTCTCAAGCACCCCATGATGCAATAAAGACTTCATAATGGATTCTTTGATGGTGAGCTGCTAAAGCCCAGGTGCAGCAAAGCAGCTCTAAACCTTTACATTTCCACCAGACTCTTGGTATCAGGCTCTTCTGGTCAAATACTGTTTTTGGTTTTCGATAAACATATCTTCAAGTACTGTGACCAAATAACTCTATATTTGCTTTGTCTGTCCAGTGTACATTGCTCCAGAAGGTCTGATCTTTGCCCAGGTGTTCATGGGTAAACTTTATTCTTGCCCTGATGTTCTTTCTGGACAGTACACTTCCCATGTCGACCTAATTTGTGTAATGGTAGACTCATGCATTTAGACATCAACAGTGGTAAAAGCTCCTTAGAGGTCCTGAGGTTCTTAGAGTTCTTGTGTTCTGCTCTCCGGCTGAACCTGCTGGAGTAGTCTGTCTTAGATAAGTTGGCAGTTATTGGAAAACTTCTTGTCTTAACTTAAATCCACTTGCAGATGGTCTTTTACAATTGTCTGTAAATCTTTTTAAATCTTTTCCCAGACTCATAGGCATGTGTGACTTTATTTCCGAAGGACTCAGAGAGCTCTTTTGATCTGTGCATGGTGATAATGCACACTTCAACAACTGAGAACAAACAAAACTAAAAGTCTGAGGTTTAAATAAGACAGTTTCCTCAAAGATCATCTCTAGTGATGCTGTAATCATTTGTATCTGATTCTAACTTGAAGTGCTTCAGGTAGTGATAAATGTAGGGGTGAACTTACTGTTTTCATATACAAAATTTGTATTTATGTTTTTTTTTTTAAATTATACATTATAATTTAAATTGTAAATTATATACAGTATATATGGACTACAAAATGTAAATGTGGGATGGTACTTTTATATTCTGTCACATTTATCTAGGTATAAGAAATTCATTTTACAAGGACTTAAAACTCTTACTCCTTCCCATGTATTCAAGAGTAAGCTGATAGTTAAAAAGGGTGATAGAGAGGGAGAAGCAGTACAATAATATCAATAGGTAGATAGATAGATAGATAGATAGATAGATAGATAGATAGATAGATAGATAGATAGATAGATAGATACTTTATTAATCTCCAAGGGGAAATTCACATACAGTACTTCAGCAGCAGCATAATGATAAAAACAATAAAAACAATATTAATTAAAGAGTGATAAAAATGCAGCGCAAATTAAAAAATGCAAGGTGGAGAGTGTGAGGCAGGTGTAACGGTCTATAGTCTTGAGTAGTGTTAACGTTTACCCACCTCGGGTGGAATTGAAGAGTCGCATAGTGTGGGGGAGGAACGATCTCCTCAGTCTGTCAGTGGAGCAGGACGGTGACAGCAGTCTGTCGCTGAAGCTGCTCCTCTATCTGGAGATGGTACTGTTCAGTGGATGCAGTGGATATGGGAAACAATAAGTGTAAAAAGAACAAAAATGCAGGCAAGGTTTTTGCAAAATTCAAAATAAAAAGTAATTCCATCCACCCATCCATTCATTCATTTTCTGAATCTCATTTTTCCATTATAGTTGTGCAGACATAACTCTGGGGTGTTTAGCCCTGTCCGTTATAGTGCTTAAACTCACACCATTGATGTTATCGTATTTCTTTCCAATGTCTTATAATGGGAAGTGATTTCCTGCTTCAACTGTTTGATTTCAAGTTGATTTAAAGTTTGATTTAAACCCAGAAGATTTCCCACATACTATGCTATGAAATTTTAACTTTAGGCCTTGTTGAGGATTTCCTTCACAATGTTTGTTTTAGTGTTATTTTAGC
Organism: Polypterus bichir lapradei; assembly: GCA_026402145.1. Lineage (NCBI taxonomy): Eukaryota > Metazoa > Chordata > Cladistia > Polypteriformes > Polypteridae > Polypterus > Polypterus bichir. The sequence goes on along the minus strand of JANRMT010062840.1, from coordinate 978,952 downwards.
AAAGCCTGCACAAGAAAACACAGTAACTATTTTTTGTTTTGTTTTGAATTTTAGAAACGAGTCCTTGTGATGACCAATGACTATTTCTACACAGACATTAAGGGAACACCATTCAGGTAGGAATATCACCACCATCTGATTTTTACATTACAAATAGCAGTGGCATTGACAATTAACCGTTTATTAGTAACTCTACAGCAAACAAATCCATTTATTAAAATCATCATAGCTATATTCTTGCCATTTCCCAATTCCTGTGATCTATTCGTTTGTAAATATATATTAGTGTTGTTATCTTAAAAGACCGAAAAATATATCAAACTAATTAAGCAACATTCTAACCACTTTATCATAATGCCTACAAGAAAATTGATGCTTTCAATTAAAAGCAGACAACACAGTAAAAGCAATTTAGCTCAGCACAACTTCCATCATTTTGTTTTCTTTAGATAAGTATCTGTGCACTTTGATTTCAAATCCAACTGCTCTTTATAGAGATACAAGGTGTGTTGAGCATGACAAACACAGCAGCTAAAATAAATATAACTATTTAAAAATGTCGGCATTAAAATAAAACTTAATAAAGATTATGGTGAGCAAAACGTTAATTTTAGAAAGGAGAGGTCAGTTTCATAAATGTATATATACGAGGGACGTTCAAAAAAGTTTCTGCACTTTTATATTTTCACTGGAAACGGTGAAGGTGGGAAGAGTAGTAATTGGTCATTAAAAAGTTGGTACGGCGATCGGAAAATTGCATCGCAAATGAAGAGTATGTAGAAAAGTCATGTAATTTGTTTTTGAAATTCTTAATAAATAGGAAACTTTTTGAGCGTCCCTCGTATAAGCAGTAAAATCTTGAGAAGGATTTTGAAGCAGACCTCTGATGATCAAAATGGCATCTCGTTAGTTAGAGGACTTGAAGTAGAAATAAGTGCTGCCCAGAATGTGATAATATTTTCTTTGGTAATACAAATAAGAAATGTTCTTTTGTAACACAATCCTAATTTATTAAGTAATTGGCAAATAAACACAATAAATAAAAACTTTTGCGTTCAGTTTACAGTTGTCGATCTGACAGCACCTGAATCCCATGATTTGAAATTCACGAACCTATTAAAATCAACTTTAAACATTTAGCCAGTACTCTTTTTAGCTGTCTTCTTTTACTTTTCTTTAACTATTGCATAGTGATAAAAATGAATAAAGCGTATTTATTTAAAAAAAGTTAGCAATTGCAAAGCTAGTTACAGAACCTTAAGAGAAAGTAGTCAGTAGAATCCAAGTTTAGATTTCTATATAAAGTGTATACTGATAAACTATTAAAAGTTTGCTAATACTGCGTCACTAGGACTATTTAAAGTAAGTTGTGCGCTTGAGCAGGACTGCCATACATCTTCTTACAAATATGATCGTGCTTATACAGTACATACTCTCTATGAATATGAGTCATGTTGGCCCATACACTAGGTAATTTATTCAAAGCATCTTCACAATTTTTACATCCAAGCCACACAATTTTGGCAGCAAAAACTCCTTAACAGCACTGGAACATTTTCAAGCAAACATGCTGCAGTTACCACCTTCCAATTGATGGTGTGTTAATAGTTTTTCCCGTGTTCAATCTACAGTTTGTTTATTCTGTTACGTGTGAAATATCTTAAATCTATTCATTGAAACAAGTACTCATAATCAGTACGTTATAATCCCCCTTCTCTTCTCTGTCTCTCCCTCTCTCTAATTTTGTATGTAGTCAGTAAGCTGTTTTTGAATTAATATTTTTCTTCACAAACACTTCATACTGTATTTTTCATACTTGTTATGATTGTTTATTCATGTTAGGTAATATTTTCTTAACTTCTCTTTGAATCTGACTGTAAAAATCGTGTTTGGGTTTAAAATATGTGTTGAGCCCAGACATATGTCAGATCTTCTAAGCTAGCAGACTTATGTTGATGTGTTTCTTACTACCTTCACTGTAATTACTTTGATGTTTTGCATATGGAATTAGACAGATGCGTTGTTTGCTGATGGTACTACATTTTCAAAAGCTTCTGTAAACAATAGAGAGTAGCAAGCAGCTGTTTGCGTGATCGTACACTGCTAAGCAGCTGTGAAGTCTAACATTCCCCTTTGATAGAAACATGCTTTTTATCATTTGGATGTTGCTTTGTCAATTACAAGTTCCTTGAATATTCAACATTCTCATTCCTTAAAATGCCCCTGTAAAGTAAATCAAGTCTTAGTTATAAAGCAACATCTTCAATTATTAGTTGTTAGCCTCTTTTTAAAAATTGCTTGATGGTTTCAGCAGAGGGTTTGCATGTTTAATATTTTAAATCTAGTCATCAAAGAATCTTGGAAAGCAACTCCAGTCTCTAATTTTGTAGTTGTTAACCCTTCACACAAAGTTTTAAATTGTTATTATTCCATTATTCCATGTAAACCTTTGTAGACCACACCAGGGAGACAACTCAGAGTTTTCTTTCCTTATCTCTACAGTCTAGGAGTGGCTTTATCCAGAGGTCATGGAAAGTATCTTTTCAGAGGAAATGTCACAGTGGAAGAAGGTAAATTGGGTACAATTCTGTTAAATGCAATGTTCATATAAAACATTACTTTACTTTAGGAAAGCAGTGTTTTTTGAGTCCATTGATGGACTGTACCAAGTGTTGCTTAAAGATTTACCTCACCTTGCTTTCATTTAAATTTATTTGACACTAACTGTATTCTTATTCCTTTATTCTGTAGCAATTTGACTATCACCAGTCCTACCATACTGTCATCTCAGGCTGTCCATTTACTCCAGTAGCTTATGCTGTTGATCTTTGTTGATTTACACATTAGCCTAAACATGTAGTTAAAAGCACTTGTATTTACTGTTTAACTTTTTAAAATTATAGTGTTAAAGGGTTTAATAATAATAAATATACCCACCTATTCCATTTTAATTGATATTTCATGCTTTTTATTCATTTTGCTAGTATCCAATTCGCATTTTTTTTCCTTTCTTTTCTGTTTTTCTTTTATCCTCTTAATTTGCTTAGTCCACTTTGGGTAAACAAGGAACTGTGGCCTATCTATGCAGCATACTGTAGAGTAAAAAGGAAGATGCTAACCATAAACAGACTATAGTCCATCTCAAGGCACAGACATTCATACACATAACAAATGCTCAACTCCTATAAGTTAATAGCAATGTTTAAGCACATTAAGGAAAGGCCAAATGGCAGCCACAGACAGGAAACCATAAGTTCAGTTTGTTCTAAATGCAGAGATACTAAGATTATCATCTTCTATATAATAAAACTCTAAGATGCCCAGTCCCTCAGTGAAATCTGATTGGTCAGTTTAGTTTTGGTGTGATTGGTCAGTTTGGATTTGAGATTCAACAAAAGGGGAAGTGTGAGAGTGAAACACACAACGAGGAGTAAAAGAGAGAGACTCTGAGAGAGTCGTCTTCAAAGATAGAAGGTATAAAACTATACAGCAGGTAAGAATAATGAGAATGTCTGAGAAGCCGGCTTTACAGGAACACGCTCAAGAAAGAAGAAAAGCACCAGTGAAGAGATGTTCATATACATGTAAATACTGAGGAAAAGTTATGGAAGCACTTGTAGGGCAACTGATAGCATATTGTTCTATTACCTATCTTTGACAGGTACCATGGCCTATTTGTGTGTATATATATATATATATATATATATATATATATATACACGAGGGATATCCAGAAAAAAAGGTTACAACTGCTGTTAAAAATCAAAAAATGAATATATTTCAACCAAATTTACAGGGTATGTTCCAAAATATGTGTTTATTTCTCAACATAATCGCCGTCAACTTCGATGCACTTCTTCAGCCTGGGCACCAGCTTTTTTATATCCTCGTCGAATACGCACTGCTCCACCTCCGAAAGCCACTTCTCCACTGTCTCCTTCACCTCCTCATCGTTGGAAAAACGTTTCCCACCCAAGAATTCTTTCACAATTCTTCCACAAGCTGACGATGGATCTCGGCCGCGGATTTGCGACGCAAAGTGAGGAACTTGATGACCGAACGAATCTCGCATCGGCGGTAGGTGGAGCAAACGGCCTCAGCAGAGGTTGACGAACTCGCTTGCTGTGATGACATTTCACAACTGACTGACGCAGTCCCGGGCTTATTTTGACCGTTAGGACCCCCCTACACGCAGGTATGCCAACCTTCGAAAAAAAAAATTCCCTGCACCATCCAGGGCACTTGTAACCTTTTTTTCTGGATATCCCTCGTATGTATATGGTAATACAGTATTAGCTAAGGTCAGGTTGGGGAGCATGCACTGGTTCAGTGTGTTGCCACACCCACCATGACAAA
>JANRMT010062840.1:930545-974196 GCA_026402145.1 Polypterus bichir lapradei | reverse complement strand
ATATATATATATATATATATATATATATATATATATATTATGGTAAAGATTACATTTTTAGGAGGTTCTCCATCACAGAATTTTCACACGGACTGACTCACTGCATGTTGGCTTGTCGTTTATAAAAGGCAAGTCAGAGTCTGAGTGACTGTAGTCAGCGCTAGCCTTAACGCCGTTTCTAGGCATTCTAAAATGCACAAAGGTTCCAGGTAGTCTGATTCTCGTGAAATACAGTATATCAAATGTCTGCCACTATGTCTGTGACCGCTGGAGTGAAAGTTTCTGTCCACTATGATGTCCGGTTCTAAAGTAAGGAGGAGACACACTGTGACTTGGCCAGCATGACAGCAACAGCAAGAGATAAAAGAGAATTGAAAAGACTTAATAATAACTAACAAAAGCAACTGAAACAGCATCACGGATCATCCAAACTCGAGTTAATTTGTGATTTTTAATAAGATTTTACTCAGATGTTACTAGCTGAATACCATTTGCCTTTCTATCATGCAAACAGACAGATGAGAAAACTCTTCTTACAAAGAGGTTGTTGTGAATTTTTATTTCTTAACTGACCTAATTTATATTTTGTAGCTGTTTTATAAAATTTGAATACCATATATACTTCCGGATAAGTTCTCATGCAGATATGTCGGGGCTTGATTTTACCGTATAATTTCTGGCATTTTATAATGTCAGTCGTATAAGTCAAAAACTAAATAATAAAACTCATGCTATTGGTCCAAGAGATTATGATATGCTAACGCCCACCTGAGAGAGTAACCATGGAGCACACGGCCTTTTTTTATCTATGCATTGTGCCTACATGACCGCATGGTAATACCCGAACTATTCCGAAGCCACGCTTGCATTGCTTTGTGTTTTTTGTATCTCACCCCCTCATACACCTTTATCGTAAGAGCATTCCTTATCTACAATGGAGCGTTCAATCAGAAGAAAATATGAAGCTGGCTTAAAATTAAACGTCGTTGTAGTGGCAAAAGAAATTGGTAACTGTGCTGCTACAACAAAATTCGATGTGTCTGACAAACTGATGTGAGACTGGAGAAGACAAGAAGATTAAAAAAAAAAAGTGTTGCATGTTTGAACAGGCGTATAAGTCGGGGTCTGATTTTATGATCGATTTTTCGGGTTTCAAGACCTGACTTATACGTGAGTATATACAGTAATTGTCCATGTCAATATTTTTTAAAATTATTTGGTAATATGTCTACGCCTTCATTTTGTTTCATAATTTGGATAGGTTTCACCACCATTTTTTGTGTTTTTCATGTTATTTACAGTTGCCATGCCCATTGCTGGTTATATGAAATATTTTGTCATCACTCCTTGCTTATATAAATGCCGAGAATTCTGATATTAAAACATGTATTATTATTTCTATTATTATTTACTATTGACTATTTCTTCAAGTACATTTTTTTTTGGCACTTCAAGGTTTATTTTGACTTTTGGTTTTGATCCCTTACACATTTTTGACCAACATTTTTCTTTCATCTCCTGGTCCTACTTTGTTTGCTGTCCGCTTTCTCACTCCAGGCAACAGAATACAAACAGAATGGGGATCTTAAGAAGATGATTTTTAATAAATCAAAACAAAAGCAAAAAATAATGTGAAACAAAGAGTCCATTAAAGCAAAAGGTTTAATTTACAAATATGATGTTTGCCAAATTGGGAGAAACGGAATTCACAGCCATAGAAGCTCACAAAGACCATTAAAAACGTTAGAAGGTGACATTAACCAACGAGTATATAGAGAGCTTTCTATAAAATGCTGTATATTAAAATACAAACATAAAGATGTTACTGGCATTTTCCTATTCTCCCATTCTGCAAAAAACCTGGCCTTATAGGTTATCTTTTGAGAGCAGACACTTGAAAAAAGAGTGCACAGTTTTTTGCTTCATTCACAGAACATGACCATTCATCAACAGATAATCTTCTAAATGTGGTTAAAAGCCATTAGCAGAAGCATGCCAGTTAAAATCCATCTCACCCTTCATCATTTTCAATTGAATATAATGTCTTAATTATCACCCTGACATTTACTGGCTTTTCATCATTTATTCCAAAAGATCAAACGGGCCACCAGATAAAGGGGTGGGGTGAACACTTTGTTTTCCCAATTCTTGTAACAGAGCCTCTCTGCAGAGTTGTTCAGTATTCGTCGTCACAAATCCAGCATGTGTTGGCTGCTCTATGATTAGGTGTACGTGACTTGGCCATTTCGATACCCATAGAGCATGTCAGAATTTATAAGAAAGTGTATTTCTCATGAAGAAAAAAAGCAGTACTGCTGATTCTATGATAGATGAAACATTACATCTCTAAAGAAGGTTTTTGTGTAATAGCTTATTTATTTAGTACTGAATAATTCCCTCTGTGGTTAAACATATTCCACTTCAATATGCTGAAACAGTGTAGAAAATGTGTGCTTTTTAACTGTATTTTTTAACCAGTACAAATTATAAATCATGTTAATTGCTGAAGCAATCCAAATTTTCTTGTTCTTTTTAACTTCGTTCAGAAAATTTTTTATTATAAGTTTCAGACTTTTTAAAATTTTATTTCACATAAGGAATGTTAAAAGTCAACCCAACTTTTTTTGGTTGTGACCCTGATATAACATTAAAAAACAGACCATTCTCAATCACACTTAATTTAATTCATGGTCTTGGAGACCAGAGCCATTCCCAGTACCATCAGGTACAAGCCAGGAGGCAGCCCTCACAGGGGCATTAGTCTGCTGCAGATATATACACACACACACACACACAATTACACTCAGAGAGGGCCAACTGGAATTCACCTTACACTCATATCTTTGGGGATGTGGGCAGAGAACATGAGTACCTGGAGGAAAACCCATACAGAGACATGGGAGAACATAAAAGATCCCCACAAGCAACATCAAGAATGCTGGATTCCGTAGACAGAAGTGCCTCTTTTTGCTAAAAAATCAGTTAATTTGAAATGTTTATTGCATTCAGTTTTCATAAGTCAAAATACTGCATTTCCCTTCAAAAAGAGAATAGTGCAGTAGGTATGAAATATACAAACAATATATGGTATTTTTAAACAGAATGTGCTACAATCACACCCTACCAGGCTTAGGTGAGTGTGTATAAATAAAGGTTTATGGGTTGTCTTTTTTCCAGTAACCAACTAGCCAATAAGAGTGAAGTCAGTTTTAGGGCAAGTATATTTAAAACAATAAAATATTAGCAAGAATTAGGGTTATTATACTTGTTTTGAAACCCAGTTTCAAAGAAATGACACCAGAAAAGGGTATGGTAAAACATATCTGGGGATCTCTCTGGATTCTGAATGGAACTAATCAGGTTAGAAGATAAGAGATCTTTGATTCATCATGATGCTGCTAAAATCCGATGAAGAGATTTTCCAGGTGATTGATATGTGATTGGGATAACCTATTGGTCTGATTAGTGATTACTGTCCTCCCATGCTTCCAGGATGTAAGGTCAATTTTTCTCAGTTCTAACTTCTATCTTAGGCAACAGTCTGCAAAAGTAATAAACCAGTCCAGTGCATCTCAGAACATGCTGCTTACTCAGTCACAGCAGATTTATTTGGAGTCTAGCAGAATATCTTTGTGCTGTGGGCAGAAATTCTTTCAAACACAAGTGGATCATGCAAAATGCACAAACAAGACTTGCAGGCCATATGATCAAAATTATCTTTGCATTTCCAAAGGATGAGTGCAATGCTGCAGATGAATGGGTCTTCTTAGGGGTGGATATGATGTTGCAGATCAGTGAATTCACAATAGCTGACTTCACCTACAGAGAAATACTTATTTTCTGAAACAAATCATTGCAATTCATGATTAGTCTAGTAAGCATCATACATTTGATCTTTTTCTTACCTACAAACGTGCAATGCAACAAGACACATATTGGTGCATCTCATAATAGAATTTCAGAGTTTTTTTCCCTATGAAAGCTGAATATGGCAAAGAATGACACAACAAATGCCATGTTGCAGTTCTTAGGTATCAAGCTCATTTTCCATCTGACATATTATTTATGGTATATACCATTTGTTTTTATTTGTAATGTTTAAGTGAGGTTTTCAATTGAAAATGCAGGTATTTTACTTTCTAAAAATGTACTGCATCTTCAATTCATCCAACCTATCCTAGCATGTGAACATATTGTGGACCCATCTGGGTATTTCCTACCTTCTGGATTCTGCTGCCTATAAAGGCCTCCACTCCTGGAATAAAATTATTGCAAAATTGGCAAGACATTTGGATTTAAACCAGATAATGCAAGATACCTATTACACCTTCTGCACTTTAGACTTGAATTTTTAGTTTGATTCCATGAGCACCAAATGTGGCAGAATTAGGAAAATGTAAAAAATAACAATCTGCCTCTCTTCTATTGTTGGTGTGCTTACAGTATGTAGCTGTACGTTACTGTCAGACATGTATGTTAAAGCAGCATGGTGGTGTGATCTTGTCTTCCATAAGCCTTATTTGTCATATTTTGTTTTCATTTAATTTCTATTTATTCTGATGTATTTATATTTTATTATTATTATTATTATTATAATGAGTACTGTAATTTTTCCTATATTTAAAATTAAACACAAAATACAATGAAATATACTTTTGAAAATAAAAATATATCTGTATATTTTGTATATAATCTGTATATATAAAAATTTTGTCCTGTTTGGGAAGTCATACTGAAAATGAGAATGTCTAAATGAACAAGATCATTTTTCAGATAACATACTAATTATTTATACTCTTTTCATATTTTAGGATTACATGACCTGGAGCATCCAGATGTTGCCTTGGCAGACGAATGGTAGTCTCAAGCACATTATTATTTTTTTTTGTTCTATGTTTTCATACTTGATATTTGACTGTTAAAAGAAATAAATGTAATTAAATTAAAAATGTACTTTATGCAGTGCAATAGAAACCTAATACACTGTAGACATTTTCAATAATGTAGACTGTTGTACCAGTGGTTTGTTGCTTTTAGTTAAAAGTGTTTCTTTTTGGTAGCTTATTAACATTACAGCCTTTGTATTAATTGGTTAAATTGTGTCTGTTTCACAATGTAGGACGTACTGCAACACTGATGTACACCCTGAACACCGTTACCTATCGCAGATTGAAGCCATCAAGCTCTACCTTACTGGGAGGGAGCCTCTGCTACAGTGTATGTGTAGATATTAATATAGAAGGAAAAAAATGTCCTTTATGTGTACTCCAAGAACTATGTAACATTCTGTTTTTTCTTTGTGGTATTCATAACTGTAGTAAAAAAATAAAGACATGAAAAGTAAGTATATTCTGGAGAGGTAAAGATATGCTCTAGAGAGGAGAGGGATGAAGGTCAGTAGGAACAAGACAGAATACATGTGTGTAAATGAGAGGGAGGTCAGTGGAATGGGGAGGATGTAAGAATTAGAGCTGGTGAATGTGGATGAGTTTAAATACTTGGGATCAACAGTACAGAGTAATGGGGATTGTGGAAGAGAGGTGAAGACGAGTGTGCAGGCAGGGTGGAATGGGTGGAGAAGAGTGTCAGGAGTGATTTGTGACAGACGGGTATCTGCAAGAGTGAAAGGGAAGGTCTACAGGATGGTAGTGAGACCAGCTATGTTATATGGACTGGAGACGATGGCACTGACCGGAAAGCAGGAAACAGAGCTGAAGGTGGCAGAGTTAAAGATGTTAAGATTTGCATTGGGTGTGACGAGGATGGATAGGATTAGAAATGAAGACATTAGAGGGTCAGCTCAGGTTGGCTGTTTGGGAGACAAAGTCAAAGAGGTGAGATTGTGTTGGTTTGGACATGTTAAAGATAGAGCTGCCAGGCAAGAGGAAAAGAGGAAGGCCTAAGCGAAGGTTTATGGATGTGGTGAGAGAGGACATGCAGGTGATGGGTGTGACAGATCAAGATGCAGAAGACAAATAGATATGGAAGAAGATGATCCGCTGTGGTGACCCCTAATGGGAGCATCCAAAAGAAGAAGAAGCAATCATCAAGTCCAGGACAGTAATCTATTCCAAAGCAAGTCTTAAAATGAGATACATCTGATATAAGGTGACAAAGAATATGTAGCACAGTTTTTTACTTTTTCATCATTTATTAAACAAAAAATAATACAACATGCAAAAATTATGGTTTATTATGTAAGTGCACTCCATCATTCAGTAGCTTGTAGAACTAAATTTAGCTGCAGTAACTAAGAATAATTATTGTCAGTATACGTTAATCATCAAATCAGAGTAATTTTGTCCCATTCTTCCTTATGACAGTGCTTCATTTCATTGTCTCTTAAGTACCCACCAGAGCATCTAAATATAGTTGGAGTATAAACTTTGACCTGGCTATTCTAAATTTCATTGTTTTATTTTTCCCTTTTCCGTTGTAGACTTACAAGTGTTCACCTGATCAGTATCAAGTTGCAAAATCCAATGTCCATTTTGCACAAATGGGCTCAAATCTAGAATGCCCCGGCATAAATAGAATTTATTAGTGGAAGTCCATGACTGTGAAATGTTCAAGCCCCTAACATTTACTCTGTAGATCTCTTTATGTAGCTACTGGGTTTTTGCTATTTCTCAGTAAAACGTTTTGGAATTTTGAGTGAACTTGCTGGGATAATCATTCCAATAAAAAATGAAAACTGTGTTAATTGTAGACTGTACAGTGATAGATATCAAAATCTTGGGAAACTGCTCTATCACCCTTCCCAGCCTGATAAGCAGCAACATTTGCTCCTGTGAGATCATCACACATATCAGTTGTGCCTGACACCGTGTCACCGAGAAGAAGAATGCCCCTGACCTACCTTCGTAGAATTCTGCTTTTATACAGAGATGGGAGAATGTATTGATCACCAACTATTTAAATACTCTTCATTAGAATTACATGGCTCTAAATTACTTTCTTAACTGAAAGGAGTTACATTTGTGCTTACTTTTTCATACATAGCTTTGGCTTATTTCTGGGGAATAATTTTCAGAAAAAGTAAAATCTGGTATGTATTGTTTATCAACTAAGGTAAAATTGATCTAACTTTAGGACTTGATGTGGACTAGATGATTGTCCCAATATGTAAAACCATAGAACTGTTTACTTTTTCACTTAATAGCTTCTAAAATAATGAATACGAAAGTGAAAAATTCCAACATTTTCTTTGAAAGGCATCAACATCAAAATAATATGAAATTCATAATGAATAATTGAATAATGCATAATTATTCATTATGGTTGATTCCCAGCACATTTGGTTTTCCTATTTACATACTGGGCCACTTGTGACTACTTTTAATTATGCTGTGCTGGCAGAGGCATCATATTAAATAATTCTAAATACCTTCTGAAATTATTCTTTGCCTTTATCTGTTGTCAGTTAAAGAGTCTTAATGTTCTGTGAACATAATCTGGATACATATAATCCTCCTGGTGACTTTTTCTTTTAAATATTTAGTTTAAATACGGTGGAGTGAAAAAAATAGTATGAATTTCTTCAGATATGAGATTGCATGAAGATATTGGAGGTTTACCCTTCTGATAACTACTTCATTTACATGTTTAGGTACCATGAAGTGAAAATTACTATAAACCTCTTCAGATATGAGACTGCATGAAGGACCTTATCACTTTACTGTACTTTACTTCACTGTTATTGGTATTGTTTTTCACAGTTTCAATGCCTTTCTTCTCCAGTGACAAGGCCTAGTCTATGTTATGGCAGAGAACATGAATAGTTTGTTTTGTCTGCATTTTTTGTAGGTGATAAAGAATTAATTCAAGAAGTGCTTTTTGATGCAGTTGTCACTGCCCCATTGGAAGCATACTGGACCAGTCTTGCATTGAATAAATCTGAGTAAGTTCTAATGGCCAGCTGGAATAATCCTCCTTTGTAGATGGCCCCAGGCCATCCTTCAAAACATTTTGTAAGTTATTTTAAATTATTTACAATCTACTTACATCACATATCTGTAAAATAAGGCAGATGCAGAAGGTGGATCTGATATCATTGGGTTATTGTTGTGCCTGGAATACCTCTAGTTAATCAGTTTTAAAGTTAGCCTTTGACATCATAAAAGAGGGATTCATGATCAAAGGCATATGGTTTCACATTTTTACATTTTTTATCAATGAATTAAAAAAACGGTTTATTTATGATGGATGAGAGTTTTTGTGTGTGCATGTGTTCTGTTTCATGTTTATCCTGGTTTCTTACGTCATAGACTGAGTTTAAAAGTGATCGGTTGAAGGTGAATAACTACTTTGGGAAATCAGAAACCAGCAAGCTTTAGCCATGCTGTCAGTTTGAAAAAGGCAGGGGATTCATTCATTTTAGCAAAGCATACAAGGAACAGGAGAGTATTCATAACAAAATTAAATAATTCACTCCACGTTTGGTTCTTCAGTTATAAATAACATGAAAACAGTGCTTACCACAGGTGTTCAGGCATCCACAAACCCCCATACTCATGTGACTGCTGTTCCTCACTGAATTTTGCTCTAACAAAATGTATTGTCTGTGCTTCCTGTAAGTTCATCACTGGTAAGGATATATGACCAGCTTGACTGACACCACCTGTCTCTCAGCTTTGGATGTTCTCTGTTAAGGTATGAACACAGTGTAGAGCAGTTGCAGCTGAGAAAGGAAGTTTCACAGATTCAGTAAATGTTTTCATTGCTTTTCACTACCAAGCGCCAATGAAATGCCTATATTGCACTTCTTTTAATACCTCTGCATCAGTGAGGGCTTTATTGTGCTTAGCCAATACTCTTTTATGATGGCGACTGTTCGATTCCAGATCTGGACGTTTGGCAGAGCAGTTCTAAATATTGGCTTTCTAAAAACATAGATTTTCACCCACTTATCATTATAATGGTGATTCTCTGTATCAGTTTTCATCTTAAGACAGCTTGAGAGAGATTTTTGCTAGCTAGATTGTTTTGATAGGTATCTTGCAACATGAATTTTGAATGTCCTGGTTAATCAGTAAAACATACATGAGCGGTACAACCACTGTGGATTTTCTTTTTATATATAAAATTTATTTCCCTAAATATGCCTTACAATAGAAGAATACCATTATAATACAACCACCAAACACATATTGCTATAACCTACAGGTTTTCAAGTTCAGTAGAATAGACCACTGTGGCTGCATATGTTCATCCCAACCATCTTGTGCTTTTCTGCCTTCAATAAGCAAGCCGTTTCTCAGTTTCAATCCAGAAATACCAAAAATGGTTTGTTAAATGTTATTTTAATGTTGTACGCATCTGTGTGTGTTCCACAGAGGTGAGTGCATTTTCTTTGTGTTGCTTTTTTTAATTCATTTCACTTCTTTAATGTTGAGATCATGCTGTAGCCTTTTCTTACTTATTCACACCCACATGAACATGACACTGAAGTAGCTGCTCCCATTTTGCATTCGGTGTCATTTGCTGTGGTGTCTGCACTGCTAGTCACTAACTATCTAATCTTAGATCCAATTGCAGGAGCAAACTCAATAGAAAAAGGCGGATTAAAAAGAATATGGGAAAAGAAACTAAGAATTTGAAGCTATGGCAAAACATGTTCTGTTCATCTGAATTTCTTTTACATGTAAATATCTCACTAGCACATTTTTGAATGGAAAGAAGAAAAGAAGAGGGGTAGCCAAATGATCCTTGAGAAATAACGATGACCCTAAGATTTTTAAAAATGGTTTAAATTAAAACCTACAATCACAGTGGTATCCCAGGACTGAACTTGAGATCCCCAGATCCATTAATCTTAAACAACATTAAAAACCCAATCCCACTCTGGATTTCCATGAAAAGTGCATTTAATCAATGATTGAGCTTGCTCATTTGAAATAATAATACCAGTAAGAACTGAGTGCAGCAAAGACATGATGATTCCTTATCTGGTGTACGTATCAGTTTGACTTGTGGGTAATGTGAAGGAGATCTCAATTAGATGAGAGAGGCCAGGAACAAATGATTGACTTCTTTAAATATTTTTCTTTCTATCAGGATTTTATACTAAAATACTTGCTGTCTTTACTCAGAAACCTAATATTTTCCTTAGGTTAGAATTACTCAGTAACTCAGCAAACTTTTTTGCACTACTTTATTTTATTATTGTTTGTCTTATAAAATGCCTCATGATGATGATCAGGGTGAAAGAGACCAGCAGGTGTTAAGCTCCAATCCTGCAGGGCTCAGGTGGCTGCAAGTTTTCACTCTAAACATTTTCTTAATTATTGACAGCTTTATGGAACTTGCGTTCTTTTGCCTTCATTTTACTTGACATGCTTTTTAAGACTCAGACCCCTTAAATTTTTGTTTTTTCCTTAATCAGTAGTCAAACAACAATAAGATACAAAATGCTGCAACTCATGACCAGCTAACCATCATACAGTATCTGAAAATAAAGAAAGGGGAAGTGTCAGTAATGTTGACCTGCTCAGGTGCCCAGAACATTTTAGAGAGGGCACTTAGAAAAAAAAGTTGGGAGTGGTCTCCCCTAGACTCTCGTATACTCAGATATGGGGATGGGTATTTGAGGAGTAAACTACAATACAATGATCCATCCATCCATCCATTATCCAACCCGTTATATCCTAACCACAGGGTAACGGGGGTCTGCTGGAGCCAATCCCAGCCAACATAGGGTGCAAGGCAGGAAACAAACCCTGGGCAGGGCGCCAGCCCACCACAGCAATGCACTGATTATATTTTTATATTATGTACATTAAAGAACCATCAACAACAAATCAAATTAATAATATATTGAACAATTATTATAAAAGTAAAATTGAATAAATCTGACTCTGCAGCTGCATGAATAAAAAAATGACCACTTCCGGTTAGCAGAAATAGCTCAAAAGTTGATAAAAATCTATGTTTTGTACCTAATACGTGTATGCAAAATTTTGTTGACCTAACTGAAAGTGTACTCAAGTTTTTGTGTTTATACACACACACACACACACACACACAGACATAATTCCAAAAATGGTATTTTATGACCAAGGCAGGTCTTAAACATCAAGATTCATCAAAATCTCGAAATCAGATTTTTGGACGATTGCAATACTTTCCTCCCAAGAAAGTAAATCGGACTCAGGGAGGTCTAAAACGTCGAGATTCATCAAAATCTCTGAATCGAATTTTTTGACGATTACAATACTTTTCTTACGAGAAAGAAAATCGGACTCAAGGAGGTCTAAAACGTTGAGATTTATCAAAATCTCGAAATCAAATTTTTGGATGATTATAATACTTTCCCTACAAGAAAGTAAATCAAACTCATGGAGGTCTAAAACGTCGAGATTCATCAAAATCTCAAGGTTGAATTTTTGGATGATTACAATACTTTCCAATACGAGAAAGTAGGAAACAACGCTTTTAGAAATGGAATTAATTAATGGGTTTAATTAACAATGAGAATTTGTTTTAATTAAGAAACTGGTTAGAGTGATATTGGTTGGAGTTTGAGGCCCCAGCTTAGCCAGTCGCCTGTTTGCTCACTTTATATCTCATTTTTGTTTGGCTGTCATTTAAGGAAAAAGAAGCAATTCAGAGTACTGAATCTTAAAAGCAAGACAATTAAACCAAGGGAAAAGAAATCAATTAACAGCACAAATTGGTCACTCATTAAGAAAGTGGCAGGAAAGAAAACCTGCAGCCACAATGGCCCTCTAGGATCGAAGCTGGACACCCCTGGACTAGGAAATATAAATACAGTTCATGTGATCATGAAATATTTGTAAAAATGGCTGTTGTTTTAATTTAGCCACACTCAGTCCTAACTGCTGTCATGATGTTCATTTGCTGGTCTTAAGTTCACTTTGAACATTCAATAAGCTGTAACGTGTACAAATCTTTGCCAACCTCTCTGTCTGCGTGCAGTCTATACTTTCTGTTTTGTTACATCATTTTTCTTATGGTATCACTTAAGGCTTTGTGTTTGGGCCACCTACATGTTTCTTCTGAGTCACCAACATAATGTTGTCCAAGCTCTTCATTTATAGGTTTGGAAGATGGTCACTTCTGAAGGTTTCTTAATCATTGACACAGCATATTTATTTCCTTCTTCTCTGATGTCAGTGCCAGGGTATTCGTAAACATTCCACAGTTGAACATCAATAAAACAAAACTGCTTATTTTAAAGCCTCTAGCACTATACAGGAAGTCTGACTCATTTCTTTTTTAACTTTGGTTTGTGAGAGAGTTTTTTGTGCTTCTGTTTTCTGCAAAGGCAAGCTTGGGAGTTCTTATTGGCATATCCCTAAGCTTTAAATTTCAAATCTTGTGTGCAGTTAAAACAGCTTATCATCTGCATGTTAGACATCGTCACCAAGCTTTTAGGGACAACTCCCATCTTGTTAGCTAGGCTTACAATATTTTAGTGCGGGATATGGTTTTGAGATGGGCAAACACAATTTAAATATCCTTATCAATGTATTTCCTGTTCATTCAGTTGTAGCACATCTGTATTTCAGAGTTCCTACCAGTGAGTCAAAATCTACCTCAGCTCTCTTGGCAGTTAATTCTGAGTTATGGTTTTCACATTCGTTGTCACATGGTTTCTACGAGTAGTGAACAATATACAGGGATGTCAGATTGTTGAGTTTCAGAAGAGTATTTGAACATTTTATGAGGTTTCCCTCTGAAACATTTGTTTTTCTTCAATGTAATAGTAGAGAGAATTAGAGATGAACCAAACCTGAAAAACTACACTGGTTTATCAGACTGGCATTCTAAAACTCCAAGGGAGAGGGGACTACAAATCAAAATGACATCACTGTATATTCCTGATAAACAGCATGTTCTTAGATATCCCAGAACTGATGAAGCACATCATTTTTGAAAGTGCTGGAGGATTTGAGGGATGGATTTGAGTTGAGATTCCACAGTTTTGTGGAAGTATCAGCAGCTTTTCAGTTTCACTAATAATCCTTTTCTAGTGAGTATGTTCTCTCTGATCCCAGTCATCATCCAGCTCTGCTCTGTTGAATGTTGAGTTACATTTGAACTCAGAACAGGTGTTGTCAGTTCTGGAGTCTGGACTATGAACCAAACTTTGCTAACATGCAAAAGTGGTTGCAAAAGGTGAAATCATTTTTGGTCAGCACATATAATTATGAATCCACATGCTAAAGACACAACATAGCAACAGACTGGCAAATGCACGTCTGGATTAAATACAAATTACCACATCAGGCTTCAAATAAAACATTATGACTGTCAGTCAGATTCATGGACATTTGTGCTCATCTTACCATTAAGGTAGGTCTATTTCTATTTTAATTGCTGTTGGCTGCTACATAAGCATGCTATATTGTGCTCTCCCATATACAAAATAGGCCAAAATATGTAGCGTAGGGAAGCAAAAGATGACTGTGATGGTCCGGGTCGGCTAAATTGTCCTTGGCAGTTTGAACCCAGAACTGAGGGTGAGCCGGGCAAATGAGGATGCATACAGTCAGCAAGAAGTAGGTAAAAAGTGCACAGTGGTTTAATTCTCAGCCAATAGTGATCCAAACAAAAGTGCAGTGGTTCTTTTAATAAATATCTAAAAAAATCCATAAAAAACAGTGTTTATCTGTGAGTTAAAATCCAATAAATAATCTAACGATATTCCATAGAGTCATCATGTACTTTCTGCTCTCCTTCTCTCTTGAGCCCAGAATGTGTTCCTCATTTGTTTCCCCAGCTCATGACAGGAGGCCTGTAGCCGGCTGAAATGTCTGCAGCTGCGGTCCCCACTTCTGACTCTCGTCCCGATTGTCTCCATCGGCGTCTGCCAAAACGCTTCAAGCTGGCTGCCCCTCCATTTTCCAATGTGATTACAAGAGGGTGCAGGAGAGCTCCAAACCGCAGTCCCAGCAATGAATAGAATAAAATAAAGATTTTTATTCTTCTGTTAGGCACCTTTACCCAATCCTCTTGTCTAATGAACGATCTTTATAACAATAACAACAATAATAATAATAATAATAATAATAATAATAATAAGCCACCAACTATACAATAAATGATCTGGTGGGTCTTCTTATCCTTCCTCCTTCTTCACCTCCACTGAGGTTTGGCCGCTACTTCCCGACTATAACTTTTCCTTTTATGTCAGACCTGAGAATGTTTCCGGTATCATTCTGTCCCCTCTAGGAACCACTTCTGGGTCATAGAAAAAGTATAGTGGACCTCCCCCAACAGCACCCTTTACTAATCCCAAGGGACTCCTACAGGGCTGCACTTCTGGACTACATTTCCCTAGCACCCCTGCAGGAGTTCCAGCTAGGCTCTTACATGAGGACCACTGCCACCTTGAGTATGGGGAATGGATCCACTCCCAAGCTCTGGCTTCCTCTGGTCCCTCCATTATTTTATACCAGCTGGGCACAATATAATCTTTCTGCCTAGTTGGCCAATGACGTTTCTCTCGGGTCTTCCATCTAGGTAATAATCCATGCTCTTCCCTGGCCAGGATGCCCGTTTGTATGCCACACTGGTATGCACTCTTAGCACCATCGGGATCCTCACCCTCATACCCCGCACCTCTATAAAATCAGTGGGGAATGATCCATCCTTGGAATGCAGATCACTCGCTCCTCTGTGGGGTTACCAACCTCTCTGCCTTTTCTTCATCACACTGGCTTAGGTAACCCGATACTACCCTCTCCCCCAGTTAACACCGCTGAGTTGTTCCGCCACTCTACCACATACACCAACACCCCACATAAGCATAAGCATATATTTACTTATTTAAAATGGCACAACCACCATGGACTCCACTATACCATAAAGCCACATTTGGTTCAGCCGCCTGTCTTCCTGTCAAGCAAGATCTGACAGAAAATTACCAGCAGGAAGTAGGCCCTACCATTTATTTTCTCATCAGCAGAAAGGAGTTGCCTCCTAATGCTTACTGCCTCATTGTAGAAAACACTCAGATATCAGAATATACTCAGAATATTAGTGGTCATTAGAAAAGGGCAGTTCAAGAGATGTTAAATCGTTCAACAAAATTAAAGGGACTACACCTAACCTAAAGTCAAGAAAAAATAAATAAATAATAACAGTATATTTTCCTAAACTGCTTGCTCAAGCACAAGTCTTTTTCTAGTTATTCTTTAATTTGTTAAATTTTAGATGCTGTTTAAAGCATGTATAACCTCAGGTAGTATGTGCATCATGTGCCCAAGAATGCACAAAATCCAAAATGGCAGTTTCCATGAAAATAACGTCCCAAATCAAGGCACCAATGAAAAATTATCATACAAAATGGCGACAAGATGACAATCCCAAAATAACAATAAAAATATTTTTTTTCATTAAAATTACTCATGTGTCAAATCTATAGACAGGAGCTAGAAACACTTTATTTCTGTTGATACAGGCTGCCTAAGAATGACACAGGTTAATTAAACTAACTTGTAAGAGCCACAGTTATTGTTCATGTTAATCACCCACATAATTTCAATAAAATATCAGTTTCACATAGTTACTTACATTATGGTGTAATCTTTTACCCCCTGTTAGTAAGTATATAATAGACCTTTCTTAGCCATTCTTGTTAAAACAAAGTGTTGATTAAACCAGTTAGGATGTACTGTAGTCTTTCTGCTAGAAGTATGGACTGATAGATTATCTTACAAGTGGAACATTGGCATAAAGTTTTCGGACCGTCTCCTGATCATTTTACAAATGTTTTATGAGCATTTGAAACTGCCACTCAGTCCTAAACGTGATGTTGGTTTATACTAGTATTGCTGGTTGCTGGATAGACCAGGCAGATTTTAGCTCATTAGCAGCTTCACAGTACTAGAAAAGTGCTAACTCCCCTGCAGTTTGGTTATTTTAGATGCAATACCCCCTTCAATGTATAAAGAGAAGTAAAATGCTATGAGCAGATGTACTTAGCTTGTTCTAAAGTTAATAGTAAATAAATAATAAATGAATTCTCTTCAGTTTCATGAAAAAGGTGTTCCAGAAGTTCCTCTAAGATACATTTCTTCATCCATTTTATAGGCTTCCACATTTTACAGAATTTTATCTGTTAGTTGATAGTCTTAATAGTCCTTAGACTTCCTTATGCCAACCAACATTTTTGTGTCTTTACCGGTTAGACTAATGTTTCTTCAAGCTGCAAGAATTCCACAGATGTTTCTAGAAACATTGAACACGCCCTAGTGCACTAGAATTCTAATGCATGTTTGAAACGCCATTTACACAACAAAGGAATTACATTTATGTAAAATGACTATGTTTATAGACCTTAGCAACACAACAAACATTACATCAATTGCCACAAAATGTACTAATAATGGACTGCTACAGTAAGACTTATTATTAACAAGTCATCAGTTCGTCTGCAAATAAAGTCAGAATAACAACCTAACGAGGCTCATTATCATCGCATTACCAATTGTCTTAAACTGATCCTTGTGTATTGTAGAAAAATTGTCTTCGCTAGTGTCTTGCTCTGCTATTCTTTAGATTGTTTCAGTATCCGTGAAGTATGTCTGATTTGATGGTTTCTCTAATGAAATACCAATTGCATCAAGCTCATTGTGAAATATGCCTACCCTTACTTTTTCCTAGAAATTCTGACAAAGGAGTGGAGATTGCCTTTTTAGGAACACGTACTGGTCTGTCCAGAATAAACTTATTTGTAGTTCCAGAGCAGCTTACGAACCAGTAAGTACAAATATAATCTTGGTTTGCTTGCTTGTTTCTTTCTTTCTTTCTTATTGAACACACAATATTAAATGAATAAACACCAAACACCCTAGGAGTCATCATAAAGGCTTTAAGTACCTGTCTATATTCTGCCAGTTCAGACATTTTTCTAACTCACCTCCTAGCTTCCAGCACAGTGAGCTTGCGTCAGGGAGTAGCTTTTAAATCTCACACTGGAGTTATTTTTTGGACAATCCATAGATCTACTTTCAGGATCAATAATGTCCTGTAGATGCCTTGAGGTGGCCTCTAATGACCAAAGAAAGGTCTGTACATCTGTGCTCCACTGAACAGTTAAAGGACCAACAGGCCTTTGTGTCTTTGAGTCTGCTTGTCCTACTCAACAAGTACCAGAGAGACAGCTACATCTTGTGGGACCATTGTACCTCCAACTAATCTCTTTGATTAACTCTCCTGGCCTTTTGCCCATTCCCTTTAACCTTTCCTTTACACTAGGGCCCACTAACTGTTTACGTCAGGGACTCTGTTTAAACCAACTTACTACACCATCCATCCCTTACCAACATTAGCAGAGAAATGTCTCTAGTTTGGCCTTATGTTTTGCATTACATATCAGTATATGTAGTACAGTATATGCTCTATTTTTCCCTAGATGCCCCTTGCCTCAAGCCCTTATATAATAATATGCAATGCCCCTTGGAGGTGCTCTACTTTCTTCACCAGCATCATCCCTGCTCATGCTTCCCATTTGCCCTTAGGACATTACAGAACCCTCTTTTACTCTGACCACCTTTCCCTGCCTGTGATTGTCCTATTGATCAAATCACCCATCACAATGATTTTTTCACTAGTAATCCAAATACAGGCAGTCCCAAGGTTATGTACGAGATAGGGACTGTAGGTTTGTACTTAAGTTGAATTTGTATGTAAGTCAAAACAGGTACATTATTTTAATAAATGCTATATTTGACCAACTGTAACCAAGTGATCTGCCAATTAATGATGGAGTTTCACCTCTCTCTGACCTTTTTATTATTTCTACTTTATTTTCAATGGTGATGGTTTTTCTCTTCTTTACTGTATCACCAGCACTTGCATCAGATTTGTGTTTCAGAGACATTCTTGAAGGGTGAAGACAAAAGGTTAAGATGAGCTCTTCTGCACAGCACTGTACACGCTATCACAGCAGGAAGGCACCCGTCGTCAATACGTCTGACAAGAGACAACTTCCTGCTATGTGCATAACAGTACAAGCAGGCTTGCTATTGAGAATGAATTGGGGTGGCGAGGGGTGGTTCACTACCACCCACAACATAGTCACCTCCACTACGCCTGCAGCGTACACCCACCGAGAACGAACACGGTGTGGCCAAAGGCGGGTAGTGAATCACCCACCACTGCCCCCATTCAACAGGCAGCCACCTGAGGCACACTACAATGCTACCCCCCGCCGCCCTGTTCACCTTCAATGGCCTCTGTTCAGCCACAACCGGGTCACCGCTTGCAGCATCACCAGCCGCCCACCAAGAACGGGGCAGCCGTGTGTGGTGGGTGCGCAGTGAAACGCCCCCCTCCACTCCATACAGCCTGCATCCAGTCAGGAGCAGTAGCTGCAGCAGCATGGTGGGCGGGCAGCGAACCTCCCCATCAAGCCTCCGTCCTGCACACGAGCAATAGCTGTGGCCCCAGTCCGCTTGTCACCAGGAGCCGCCCGAGGGACACTACACTTCGTGAGCAGCGAAATCGCCCCCCTCCAGCCTCCGTCCAGCCACCGCTTGCAGTGTCCCCAGGCCAAAGATGACGGAGCGGCAGTTACTGAGGTGCATGCGTCACAGCTGCGGCCCCGTCCGTAAGTTGTAGGTCGGATGTCCGTAACTTGGGGACTACCTGTATATAAAATCAGGAGTGGTCTCCTCTAGACTTTCTCGTATACTCAGATATGGGGATGGATATTTGAGGAGTAAACCACAAGACCATGACTATATTTTTATATTATGTAAATTATAGAAACATCAACAACAAATCAAATCAAATTTATAATATATTGAACAATTATAAAAATAAAGATGAATAAATTGGACTCTGCAGCTGCATGAATGAACAATAAAGTACCACTTCTGGTTACCGGAAATAGCTGAAAAGTTGATAGAAATCTACGTTTTGTATCTAATACTTGTTTGCAAAATTTGGTTGACCGAAATGAAAGTGTACTCAAGTTACCGTGTTTACATACACACACAGACACGGACATAATTCCAAAAATGGTATTTTACGTACTCAGGGAGGTCTAAAACATCGATATTCATCAAAATCTCGAAATTTAATTTTTGGACGATTACAATACTTTCCCTACGAGAAAATAAATCTAACTCAGGGAGGTCTAAAACATCGAGATTCATCAAAATCTAGAGGTTGAATTTTTGGACAATTACAATACTTTCCCTATACTTCATACTCAAGAAAGTAAAAAGTGTGGTTGCAGGGAGGCAAAAGTCAATGAGGACTCAGAAGTAGAAAATGGGATTTTGACTTAATATTTCATCACTTTGCTTAGTCAGGACTGAGGATAAATTAGTTTTGAGTATCCTAATAAACCTGCCTGTCCCATATAGAATCCCATATCATTGTATATCTGGTGAAGCAAGACCCTCATCAAGTTGGGAATCTGTCAAAGGTTGGGAATATGCTTACACGGATGAATGTGAGAAGGATACTCCTTCAGAATTAATCACTGAGGAATTTAAATATCTTAAAGATTTATACATGTTGCATTGAAATCTTCAAGAGTGTGTGCTTTTAAAAATGTGTAAAAGAGTTTCAAAGTTCTTAGTTGTAACCAAGTTGATTGTCAATCAAGAATTATGTGGTCCAGCTCTGCACAAAGTAGGTCACTTTAATGATCTGAAATTTTTGTCTGTTTCAAGAGACTTCCTGACTGCTGAAGACAAAGAAGGCGTATTTAATGCAGACCACTTCCCATTATGGTACAAGAGGGCAGCAGAGCAGATACCAGGCACATTTGTGTATTCACTTCCATTTGGGGCAGGTAACAAATCATAAGAATTCTGCTTGATAAAACATGCCTATTGCTTTCTTATGTGTCACTGTTTTCATATGTTGTGCTTGCACTGAAATTGTGATAGATTCCTGGCACAGACAAACAACGATACCCTTGTTTGGTCACTTAAAAAAATCAGTGTCAGTGTCAATTTATAAGGTATCGGTTGGCACATAGGATACCATTACTGCCTCATGGCCCCAGAATCCTCAAATTATCCTGATCACTATTTTTATGGAAACGTAATGTTCTTCACATATCCATGTGGGTTTTTCTCCAGTTTTCATCCCATATCTCAAAGATGTGCATACTAGCTTAATCAATGACTCTAAACTGGTCCTGTATGAGTGAGTGAGTGTTGGTGTTTGCTTGCGAGCACTGGCACTTCAACTAGAAATGGCTCCTGTTTCCTATACCTCCCGCTCTGAATTGGACAGAGCAATCGTAGGTAAAACGTAAGATGTTTAAGATGTGCTGTGCAATTCCATTGCTGATAAGGAGAAGATTAAATGTATTAATAAATCAAGAACTCTCAAGTCTTATTTAAAGAGTGCCATTTTTTCATGGCTAATTGCAAATATAGTTCATCATCACCTTTAGCAGAAGTGGAGTTTATGGTTGTTGCAAATGTGAGGTGTAAACTAGTGTTTCTAGAGAAACACAGCACTACAGAGAAAGCGATGGTGTTTGTATGCAATCACAGATTCAGTGATAACAGTCAGGGTGGTAGGGGAGCAAAACATTTTTAAATGCAGTGGAAGGTACTTCTCCATTTCTTATGTGTATTTAGTAATTTGCTGTTAAAAATGGCAAGCACAGCAGTGACAAGCAGGGCATACATGCAAGAAACTATTTATTTGACGCTAATCATTTTTCTAAGGTAATCTTCACAAACAGCACCTTGTCAATTTTTAAGTAAGTAATTATTTTGAATTTTTTCCTTTTTGATACTGATAAGCAATCATTGGAATTAGATTTCTCCATATCCTTAAAATATTATCACATTCAAGCAGTATACTTACAGTACATTCCTGCCATTTATTTTAGATTTTACTTTTAATACACTTCTCCTCTTTATCAGGTGTATGCAGCAAGTCTGTCATAGTAACAATACAAAAATTTTAAAGAATGGTAGTGAAATGTTTAAGTTGCATGGAACATCTTATTCTTAGAGACACAAGTCCAGTTACGTATATTTAATGTCTTTCCCAGGTACCCATATTGAAGAAGTCTAGATTTTCAGACATGGAAGGCATCATGAAAACTATAATTAGGTTTAGTGGCGATGTTTTAGTCTCCAGCTGTGGCCACTTTTACTGCTGCCAGCTGCTTAATATTCTGCTCAATTAGATGCCATGAATTAAACATTTCAATCAGATTTCCTGTAACTTAATATGGCTACCTGTCCACTTTTTATAATTTGTCGAATCGCGGAGGAAAAGCTTATTTCATGCATTTTTCGAGCTCATCGGACACAAAAATGTATCAGTCACAGTCTGATGAATCTGGCTGTTTTCTACCAGCCCACTTTGTGTGGAATGGTTGATGGAAATGTGGGATTAATAAAAACAAGCCAATATATGTCTTGTTGGCAAACCTATTGTGTTGGCTTGTATGCTGGGATGTTTTGAGAAATTTGTCTTTTTCATTTAGGCTAGCATACAAATTAACTGTTGCTTATTCTTTCCAGTCACTTTTTTCTGCATGATATGTTTCTTTTAGCTATTTTGAGAAATGGGCTTATAATTAAAAGCAGTTAAGCCATTGTACTGAACAATTCACGATATGTCCGGAATGCAGTGATGAGTGTTAAACTATGAGGACAGTCCTATGCTGCCTTGATATGTTAGAATACTGACAACAACATGAAGTAATCAATATGTGAAAATATGCCTTATCTTTTACTAAAGCAAAGTGGCTGTCTTTATTTAATGAGGTGCCAAAACTATGTGTGAGAGTTGCTTTTGGATCCTAGCTTAATTTTATTTATTTTACCTAGCTATTGGTATGGTGTTACATTAAAATGGAAAAGTTACCAGTATTTTATGCTGGCGTAGGCCAGAACAATATTGGTTAGTGGAAGGAAGAAACTCCACCAGACTAGAGGTGAGATGTCCCAGGAGAAGGAAATCAGAGTCAGGGTGGCTGGCATAAATTTAAAAGGGTAAACCTTAGCATAGTGTGTTTCAGTCTAGGAGTTCACTGTCCCGGGCGTCTGCACTGAGTAGATTACTGCTGGTAGGCTGTTGTCCCAGTTTGTGTAGTCAGCACCCCACGCCTGTTGATACAGAGTAATTCAGAATGAAGAAGGTCCTGAGTGTCTTGTACAAAATAATGCTATGCCCTCAAGGATGATGGATGGAAGCAGGGAAGTCTACAAGAAGTGCTAGAACTGAGCTTTATTCATCCTCCTATATTTTACTTCTTGGCGCCAGACAGACAGCAGCCTTTTACAGATGCTCTCTCTTTTTTTTTTTCTAGTTTAAGATAACATTTTTTAATAATGATTAATTATTAATGTTCAGATTAGATGTGACCTGGCGCCTGGGTTTTCACTATAAATTTTTAAGTGTTTTTTAAATTGACAGTATGCTGCTATGGTTGCAAAACCAAGCATTGGTTTGTCTCAACTGCCTTTCAAACAAACTGTGAATTTGAGAGATGTCACAAAATGCTTGAAGAGGATCTAAAGGTTACCTTACATCTGCAACATCTGTGGTAGAAATCAAACATCTTAATTAAAGAAAGAAACTTATCCTCTAATAGGACAAGTTGGTAAAAGGAGGAAAGTTATTTATTATGTCATTTATTCTCTTGCAGCACTATGCTGAAGAGAGAGCATCCTTCTACAGCATGGTCAGAATGGTCAGAGAAACAAAGGGTTAGGGATAAGGTTAGGTTCCTTTTATAAAGTACTGAGTTTACATATAGTGTCAATAAATGCTTGCATTTACTCTGGTTGGTTCTTTTGGTTTGCACCTAAATGATTTATATAAAGTAAAAGTTTATTTTACTGTATCATTATTCTTATATCCTTGGTGTTGAGCCACCATCATTGAAACTTCTGTTTATACAACTGTCCAGTTTTGTTGAATACAGGTCATCTGATCTCTTAGTCATCTTTTAGTACATTTGGTGTATTATATTTTTGTCTCTGTTGTTCACTTGACCTTCATCTGGTTTCCTGATATTCCTAAATAGGTTTCTGACATGTATTAACCCTTTATGCTATTTCTTTAAGATGAATGCTTTATTACCCTAAAATTATTCTTCCACACATTCGAGAATATGAGAGACTTTGAAGAATGTAAAGAGGGATATATTACTGTGACAGATAGGGGGCGCTATTGCTCCCTTGAACCCTTGGACAATACGCCAGACACCAGATAAAAGTCCAAATGTTGACTTTATTAATACACAACAGTGCACAAAGCACCCTCCTCTCCACAATACTCATACATCAATCAATAATCACAATAACAATAATTCTTCTTACTCCCAGACGCGTTGCCACCCTTCCATCCAGCTCAGCTTGTCGTCTGAGGATTTCCCATAATCCTTTGACCCGGAAGTGTTTCGCTCTCTTTGTCCACATGACTAGGAACACTTCCGGGTCAGATAAAAATCCTTCTTTTTTTCGTCAGCCATGAAGCACTCTATTTCTTCCGTCCTCGTGACTTGTAAGTATTTCCGGGCTGTATGAAAAACAAACGCCTCTGTGTCTCCCTGCAGCGTCCCCTGGCGGCCCCAATGTTATCCAGCAGAGCTGTGTATTAAAACTCCATAGTCCATGATGCCCTGCTGGAATTTGGGGCCTCTCCACGTTGCAGGGATGGCTCCATCTGGCGGTGTAGGGGTATTGGCTGGGATGACTGGCCGGCCATAGACCACATTACATTTTCCTATATTCAGCCGGTAGCACGGTCTTCACGGCTGCCTAAGGTGCTCTGTTACACATTATCAGAGGATCACAGCTTGTTCAAGGGTTGAAAGGGCAAAGATCAGGAGTGAGGATAAAATGAAGGTAGAAAGGTTTCAGATCTGGCCCGCCTCGATATAATGAGAATTGTTCAGTTGCTTTTAAATAAGGTGGATGTATTGTTACAGTATATCTCATGGTGAGTCATGGCAAGTTCAGGTACTGTTGTATTTTTTTGTATTGAAGAGAACAAGTTTAAACTTCTTGTTTCAGATGCTATTTAAATGGTGGACAGGGTTCATCTCATAATTAGACTGTGTAGAAACAGCAGGAGGGTGACTGATCCTTCACAGTATGTGAATGAACGATATAAAAAGCAAGCACATTAAAATTAAAAGTGATATGTGTAATCCAGGCATGAAAATGTGAACTGAATTCATCCACATTTCTGCATAGGAAGATAAGGCCTGTTAGTGTTTATTAATTCAGCAACAGAAATGATTCAATCTGTTACCAATACTCTAGTGATGAATCATTCTGACTCTAGACATACCATTGACTTCAACCAGGGAATGTTTGGAAGGAAAAAAATTCTAATAGTAAATTCCATTAGTGGACACAGAAAGCTGGATCTGGTCTATCCAAATGTTAATGGGTTTATTTGTAAATCTATGGCACAACTGGGCAGATCTGACCACTTTACTGCCAACTGCATGCCTGAGCAGTAGTTCTCTTATTATCCAAGCCAGAAGTTCTTATATGTGTTTGATGGTTGTGGGATGTTAAATTTATTTATATTATTATTGAGTCTCTGTAAATTTTAATTTCCCTTTGGGAACAAATATGTGGCATAGTAGTTAAGGCTTTGAACTTCAAACTCTGAGGTTCTGGGTGAAAAATCTACTGATGTTGGTTGAACATAATTAAGTCACTTCACCTGACTGTGCTCCAACTGGAAAAACAAATGAAATGTAACCAATTTTATCTCAAAGTTGTAAGTCACCTTGGATAAAGGCATCAGCCAAAATAATGAGTAATAAAATAAATGAATATCATTAGAACATTAGAACAATCTAGGCAAGAACAGCCCATTCAGCCCTACAAAGATCATTCTATCCACTTAATTCTTCTAAAAAATATCAAGTCTCTCTTTAAAAATCTCTAAAGTCCTCCTGTCTACCACACTACTTGGTAGCTTATTTCAAGTGTGTATTGTTCTTTGTGTGAAGAAAAACTTCCTAATGATTGTGCGAAATTTACCCTTAACAAGTTTCCA
Organism: Polypterus bichir lapradei; assembly: GCA_026402145.1. Lineage (NCBI taxonomy): Eukaryota > Metazoa > Chordata > Cladistia > Polypteriformes > Polypteridae > Polypterus > Polypterus bichir. The sequence goes on along the minus strand of JANRMT010062840.1, from coordinate 949,212 downwards.
ACTGTTTCCCAGTGTTCTTGATGAACTAATTTTAAAATAACCATCTCGATCCACTGTACTAATGTCCTTCATAATTTTAAACACCTCTTAATCTTACTGAAAAAGCTCAGGTCTCTAAATCTTTCTTCGTAATTCATTCCCTGTAGCCCTGGAATAAGACTAGTCGCTCTTCTCTGGACCTTTTATAGTGCTGCTATGTCCTTTTTGTAGCCTGGAGACCAAAACTGCACACAGTACCCCAGATGAGACCTCACCAGTGTATTATAAAGCCTGAGCATAACCTCCTTGGACTTGTACTGCACACATCAAGGCGCTATATAACGTAACATTCTGTTAGCCTTCTTAATGGCTTCTGAACACTGTTGGGAAGTCAATAGCTGAGAGTCCACTATGACTCCTAAATCCTTCTCATAAGGTGCACTCTAAATTTTCAGACCAGCCATTGTATATTCAAACCTAACATTTTTATTTCCTATGTGTAATTCTTTACATTTACTGACATTAAATTTCATCTGCCACAAATCTTCCCAACCTGTATGCTGTGCAAGTCCTTCTGTAATGATATAACGGATTCCAAATTATCTGCTAATCCACCTATCTTGGTATCATCTGCAAACTTAACCAGCTTGTTACTTATATTCCTATCCAAATCATTTATATATATTAAAAATAGCAGCGGCCCTAGCACTGACCCTTGTGGAACACCATTCTTAACATCGGCCAGTTCTGATGAGGTTCATCGCACCATCACCCTCTGCTCCCTGTCTCTGAGACAATTCTGCACCCATCTACACATATCACCCTGAACTCCCACTTCTTTTAACTTGATGCCCATCCTCTCATGTGGCACCTTATCAAATGCTTTCTGAAAGTCAAGATAAATAACATCAAATGCTCCACTTTAATCGTATCCTTTTGTTGCCTCCTCATAGAATTCCAGCATGTTAGTAAAACACGACCTCCCTCTTCTGAACCCATGCTGACTGTTCAGAATAACTCCTGTCCTTGCCATGTGTTGCTCAATCTTATCCTTAATAATTCCTTCCATTAATTTGCCTATCTATCTTTTTGTTATGTAATAAATTTGACATAATTTCCATAATTATATTCTTATCTTGTTTTACACAGTGATGTTGTAAGATGCTTTCCTTTTACTATATACAATATGGGGATGTTCCCTATTACTAAACGCAATGCACACAGACTTTTTGTTAACTTATATTTAATATTTATTTAAAATACTATTTCTTTTAGAGAAGTTGTTTTCAAGTTTAGTCCTGGGAGACCCCTAATGATGCAGGGTTTTGCTCCGATTGTTTCACTATCACAATTGCTTGAATCTCTTTAGTTGTTTTTCGATTAATTTACTTTTCATCTGTGTAGTTTGTTTCCTCAATTGTGTCCTAATCATGACATTTAACAGCCAGTACAGCAAACAACCAGACAAATGCCGCTGAATGCTGATAGGCTACAACTACTTTAGCGTCAGTCCCACTAATGTGTTCACTAGTAAATTTTGGACAAAATAACAAGACCACTTACAAAACAATGAAAATCATGATGATTCCCATAAAAGACCTAAAAAACAAATGTCAAAGGGAAAAAATGTTAAATTATTCATTTGTAGAACATAGTCTAAATGGTTTCTACTTCATAATAAAAGCTTTACAAACCAGTTTTTAATCTTTTTTGAAACAGCATCAAAGCACTGAAACTGGGAAATAACAGCTTGCTTATTTAAGGTAGGAGCTCATTTAAAAAGCAAAAGAAGAAGATTGTGGGACAACAACTTACAGTAAAAGGGGTCCTTTTCAAGGATTGAACTTGAAAACCATTGTTTTAAAGACAATCCTGTAGGACTATGTGAATAGATCATAAGTACATAGTGGCAGACACATGAGTTGAGACTGGTTATTTGATCTGTTATAAATGTTTTCATTTATAAAATTTTTTGTTTCTAGTGCTATTTTATTGGATTCATTTCCCATTTATTTAAAAATTTGTAGCATACAGGTAAAGCGTTTTAAATCAAGTAAATCAAAGTTGTTAAATTGAAATTGAACATGAGCATATCCTGACGCATATTGATTAAAAGTAAGAATATTAATATGCATTCTTTAAATATTATCCAATAAAAAACCTCAAACCTATAGTTTTTTTCACCTATGTCATCGGTGCACCCAATTTTGCTAAGATTCAAATAACACAATCCTCTTCAGAGCTCCACAAAATTCAATTAAAATTATATTTAATGTAATAGTTTTTCTACTTTTTATTTATTTAAAAATAGAACACAGGTGGCAGATAGCAAGGCTGGGGTCACAAGTGGGAAAAGGCATCTGGGGCCCCATGATGAAGTATTAGTGGTATGTGAGCCCACTACCAGCAGGGACTGTTGAACTAGGAGGAAAGTGAGCTGTAATTCCCATCTTGGTCAAAAGACAATAGAGGTGACGCTGGTGGTCCACTTTTCTTCTTCAAGCTAAAATGTCTCCTTCCAATCTAGCCAAGCAGTAACTCCTGTGTCAGGCTTAATTAACCCCACTGCAATGTTTTCTGCTTTAGAAGTGCAGATTTTAAAGGGGTGCTAAAATAACATGATACACATAAACACTTAAAATGAAAATGTGATTGTAACAATGTGCTACATAAAGTATGCAAAACTTTGCAGAAATCATTAGAAGCAGTGCATCTACATATCTTTTTGTTTATTTTTATTATTGTTTTTTTTTCTGCTCACCTCAAAAGTACCTTTAATCAACATCCTCACAGACATTTTCAGGGCTTAGTGTTGCTGCCTCACAGATCGAAAGTCTCGTGTTCAAATCTGATGCTTGCTCACATGGGTTCTAGGGTTCATGTCTCTTACACTTTGGAGAGCTGACTCTCTGCTGGACTGGCACTTTGTTCAGGGATGCCCTGCTTTGCCAGAATCTGCTCTCCCATGCACTGCACTTTGATCAAGCTGGCTTGAGAATTTTGTTACAGAATTTCAGTGTATGTTAAATCAGGTCATTGCTTCACATAGTATTTATAAACAATCAACTTGGTATAGAATTATTGATAGATAGATAGATAGATAGATAGATATTCTAAAACACTTTTGTAAGAGAACTTTAAAAATATAATTTTCTAAATGTTATGAAAATGGTGTGGAGTTCTGGCTTGGATATTGAGGGAGAATATTATGTTAAGTTTTGCTGGAAATTAAATAGAAAATAGCAAAGACATGTACTGTACAATACTGGTATAAGAATAAAGACAACAAATAAGTTTGGTCATAGGGTATAAACTGTAAATTCTTAGAGGACAGATTATCTCATATCTTTCCCACAGAAATAAATCCGAAGCCAAGAAAGTAGCTGAGATAAAAAGCGAAATTACTAAAATAGATGAAGAACACGCCAGACTACCAAGCGAGACTCTACATAGGAGAAGGCAGGCTCTACATTCAGAATTAAACCTCTTGACAACTAAAGAAACTGAACAACTAATCTATAAATCCAGACATCATTACTATGAACATGGAGAGAAAGCTAATAAGCTTTTAGCTCAACAAATTCACAAGCAAGAAGTGCGCAACGCAATCTCGGTAATTTCAGAGACTACTATAAATTCCTATATACTAGTGAGTTTAAAGAAAACAATACACAATCTAATGCATTTCTGGATACATTACAGATACCACAAATAGACACTTTTAGTGCGGAGGAACTTGATAAACCTCTGGCGTTATCAGAATTACTAGATGCTATAAAGTCACTCCAAGGTGGGAAAGCAGCAGGCCCTGATGGCTACCCTGCAGAATTTTACAAGAAATTCTCCGCTCAGCTAGCTCCCCTCCTATTAGCAACATTTACAGAAGCCAGAGATAACCAATCTCTTCCTCTAACCTTTCGCCAAGCACTAATCACCGTTTTTCCAAAACAAAATAAGGGTCCGCAATAGAAGTAAAATCCTGCAGTACCTCTTTGTATTCCTTGCTCTGTGCTCCAATAAACACACGTTATCGGCAATATACAAATAACCCAATTGTGCTCCACTCACTTAGAATCTGGAACCAATGTAGAAAGCATTTTAAGACGGAGAAGCTTCTATCTGTGGCACCTCTGCAAGAGAATCACCTCTTTCAACCTTCACAAACATATGCAGTTTTTAATATCTGGAAAAAATTTGGAATTAACTTGCTTAGAGATCTTTATATAGACAACGTCTTTGCATCCTATGAACAATTACATTCCAAATTTAACATTCCAGCTGCACATTTCTTTCACTATCTTCAAATCAGGAACTTTGTTAAACAAAACCTTCCAGATTTTCCTCATCTTGCACCCTCATCCATGCTGGAAAAAATATTGCTCAATCTCAAGGACTTAGACTCCATCTCTACAATATATAAAATAATTTTACAATCCCTCCCTTTCAAAGATCCAAGAGGACACTGGGAAAAAGATCTTTCAATTAATATATCAGAATAGGAGTGGAAAGTAGCAATGCAGAGAATTCACTCGAGCTCCATATGCGCAAAGCATACAATTATACAACTTAAAATTATTTATCGAGCACATCTGTCTCGACTAAAACTCTCCAAAATGTTTCCAGGGCATGATCCAACCTGCGAACGTTGCAACCAAGTGCCAGCCTCACTGGGTCACATGTTCTGGGCCTGCACCAAATTAACATCATTCTGGACCAAAATTTTTAATTACCTCTCAGACACTCACAATCCCTCCTAACCCATTAACAGCTGTGTTTGGGGTTCTTCCAGAGGGGCTTAAAGTGGAGAAAGACAAACAAATTTTGATTGTATTCACTACACTTTTGGCAAGCAGACTTCTTCTGATAAACTGGAAGAACCCAAACTCTCCTCTTTTAAGTCAGTGGGAAACCGATGTGTTATACTATTTGAAACTGGAAAAAATCAAATACTCAGTTAGAGGATCCGTACAGATTTTTTTCAAAACATGGCAGGATCTAATCAGTAATATTTTAAAATAAGCTCATAAAGCACAGAGAATTTATTAATTTAGGTATGTTTACAAGCTTTAAATTTCACGCCGTTTGGCTTGCTCTCTCTCTCAGGGGTGGGGATCGATCTGTTCTTAACTCAATTTTTCTTTTTGTAAAAACTTGATTGCTTTGTATGGATTGCAATAAAATTAATAAAAAGGAAAAAAAAAGAAAATAGCAAAGACATGTACTGTAAAATACTGGTATAAGAATAAAGACAACAAATAAGTGAGGTAATAGGGAACAAACTGTAAATTCTTAGATTGCACAACTTTACACAAAACAATAGGTCTCGATTTTTTTCTGACTTTAATATAGAAATCTTTTTTGCCAGGCTTAATTGCCTTCCTTTCATGCAATTAAACATTTCCTTTGAAATGCATCTTAAGGTCAATAGTGACCCCTGATGGCCTGAAAAATAATACCTGCATGAATGTCATTTTATTTTAAAATATAAATATTCATATCTAGGTGTAAGGGTACAAAATGTAATTAATCCTTCAGAATAAAGTTCTCTCCATTTTTGTTGCCTGTATTACCCTTGAAGATTGTGAGTTTTCTGTCAATGTTTTCTCTTGAGTTGTATCAAATTGCAGCCAAATGCTCAGAAGCATTTTGAAACCAAAAATATGTAAATAATTATGGTAAAACAAGTCATTTTTCATTCCCAAATTGCTTGTGGGAAGTGAATTAAATGTGAAATCGCATAATTCATTCTCTCTCCATGAGCCAGATAATTATTTGAACAGCAGGATATGATGGGGTTTGGACCTGCAGTACACTTCAGTATTTAACTTTATAAATAACAGTAGTGTTTTAATGCCTTGTTTATTGTAAGTATGTGGCACTTGAATGACCTGATACAGCGATAGCCACCTGTCAGGAGCAGGTAATATCACATATCTAGTTTTGTCAGTTGCTTGCCTTTCCTAAATAATATATTGTCTGTATTGGAAATGAATTTCAAGCAGTTTCTTCTTTAGAGGTTAACTTCATTTATTGGCAAATTAAAAAGATTGCAATATGCAAGCTTTCAAGGCAACTCATGCCCCTTCTTCAGGTAAGAATGTAAATTGTAATCTTTTTAGTTAGCCAGTAAAAGTTGTCATTTTGCCTGACTTCTCACTAAATTCATAATGGCTAACACGGTACAACACCCTAGTACTACAGAGGTTAACTTCTAAATTTACTTACTTAGTTACAAGATTTTTTTACCATAATGTTTGCTGCTTTTAACACACAGGCCTCATATTTCAACATTCCAGGAAATCCAACAAAGATGCAAGTGTTATCCAAACAAGTAGATTACTTCTCTTGAATTCGGTTGGTATTAATTTGCAGTCTTCAGTAAGCTGTCGCAAAACGAACACACACACAAACAAATCACTATTAACAATGATCCAATAGAACAAAGGAAGAAAGACTCATAAACTGAGGAAAGCAGAGTAAAAGCCAGAATACCAAATATGTATCTTCTTTATTCTTATATGCTAAGTATTCTCCAAGTCTTATACATTTTCTCATGGTGTTTACAGTTGCCATGCATAGTTGCTGATCACGTGATCCCTTATGCCATGGTGCCATTATTATAAAGCATGGCATCACATAAACCTCAAATTGAAACTTTTGGGGATTCTTGACAAATTAAAAACAAACTACGATATTCTTCACTTCTCTTTTGTTATTCTGGCTCCTAGTGACACAGTTCTGACCTTCTTCTTTTGTTTCTGATATTTTTGTCTTTTGTCTCACATTCTGGTTTTGGTTACATTAAAAACACTGAATTTCTTGTAACACACATCTACTCTATTTCTGATGATCTTTTGGCACTTGTTACCCTTTTCTATCTAGTGATCCTTTTTTTCTATGACAGCTCTTTTAATTTCCACACTCACCCTCTAATTGCTAGTTTTCTTTATTTCAGTATTTTGGCTTGATGGTTTCTCATTTGTTTTGTATAAGCAAAACAACAAGTATGCTCAATTTGCATACTGTTTTGTGAAAGTGACACTAAAATTCATTTTGCAGGTGATCTCTGTTTAAAAGGTTTTCTTGCATGGAAAACAGGTAATAGTGCTACCTAAAGCCCCATTCATAAATTTATGTTTACCTGTGTTCTTTTCTGCAGTTGAGTACTGCAAATAATCTGTTGCACAAAAGTGCAATCAATTTTATTTACACAGACCTAATCACCATAGAAGAGCCAGTCAGTCATTATCCAACCCGCTATATCCTAACACAGGGTCACGGGGGTCTGCTGGAACCATTCCCAGCCAACACAGGGAGCAAGGTGCCAGCCCACAACAGGACACACACACACCCTCTCACACTAGGGACAATTTAGGATCACCAATGCACCTAGCCTGCATGTCTTTGGACCATGGGGGCATACCGGAGTACCCGCAGGAAACCCACGCAGACACGAGGAGAACATGCAAACTCCACGCAGGGAGGACCCGGGAAGCAAACCCAGGTCTCCTTACTGTGAGGCAGCAGCACTACCACTGCTCCACCCCCAGAGAAGAGTGCAGTGCATTTTTTAAAAATGTGACACGCTGCATATTTTCCACACAATTCACCCTCTAGCATGTGTGAAGAAAGCAAAGAACAACAATAAAGGTTTGGGGGAATCCACCCCATATATTGTAGAATCGCTGCAAGGGAAAAGATGCATAATACTCCGCCGAGTAATCACGAAAGACTGAGTCACAAAACAGGACTGAACTGCAGAGCAAAGCTGGTGGGTTTTTATAGATGAGGGGGAGGACGAAGCGGGTCATCTGGAGGAGAAGGCGGAAGTGAGGTCATTGGAGGGCGTGGTCTGGAGCCAGAAGAGGAAGTGGACTAGGTGTTACTTGTTCCTGCAAAGAGGGAGAGAAAGCATTAGTGCACATGATTAGCCCCACATACAGGAGTTTCAACATTAACTAGACCTCCCCTGCAGCCTCCCATGCGTGCGTGTGTGACACACGTTACTATGTTTTCTCCACATGAAAACTCAGTACATGGAAAGTCTCTGCTGCCCCACCCACCTAGCAATTGCCTTATCTTAGCTGAAGACATACACAGTTCAGTTTTCTTTTTTTTCAATAGAGATCATGGAATACTAACTGGCAGGCAGACGCATGCTGAATTAATGCATGACAGTGCTTTCTGGCAAAAACTAAACACCTTTCTTTTTTGAGTTAAAGGTAAAAATTTTGCTTGAAGCAAAACAGAAATTATTTTGTGATTTTTTTATTTACAGAATGAAACACTTAAGGTTCACTCAGAAATGAATTTTGACGAGTCATTGTTTATCACTATTAACCCCATACACACACACACAAAAAACAAACAAAAATATATTTCTGATGAGGAAGGTACTTTCTACATATTTTTTATACTTAGATGATGCCAAAGACTTTATGGATGAGCCTGCAAAATTTTACTTCTTTCCTCTGGATGCATATGGGTAGATTTCCCTAAATAATCTAAACCCCAACTGAACACAAGGTAAAAAAAAATGTTGAGTACAAAACTCATGTACAAAAAAAAAAGCCTAAAAAACAACATTCAAAGTAGACAATCAATAATTAATAGCAGTGTACTGAAATGAATTTCAAAGTGTGAAATCTGCCCTTTCTGCTATAAAAATCAGAAGTACTCGTAGCATTATGACATACTTTCCCTAATCCTGAGAAATAATAAAAGAACATCCATCCATCCATTTTCCAACCCACTGAATCCGAACACAGGGTCACGGGCGTCTGCTGGAGCCAATCCCAGCCAACACAGGGCACAAGGCAGGAATCCAATCCCGGGCAGAGTGCCAACCCACCGCAGAATGAAAGAACATTAGAAACAATAAACAACAATTCATTTTAAACTTTTTTTTATAACATAATATAATTTTGTACAGCACATTGTACAATTCAACAGAATGAATCAAAATCTCTATATTATACTCTTCATCTACTCAATTTTTTAACACTAGTGTAATTTCTTTCATTATATCAAAATTTAATTTTTTAAGCACGTTAATTAGTGTGTGTAATAAGCTTTCGATTTGCCTTGCAAAAAAGTGGAAATATTGCTTTGTTTATGTATTTAATTTTTAGGTGAGCCAGAAGTAAATATTTTATTGTATTAATGTATCTAAATAAGGACATTTCAAGCACATGGATTACTACTATTGAAAGCAAGTTTAACAAATGCCGTGTAGTGTCAGAGCCATTCATTTGTTACTTTTATGGGGTATAGAAATCGTCTGTCAGACTGGCCTCAAGACTTGATCACAGAATGTGCACAGTAGGTCCTGAAGAACATGGGATGAGTTTACTTAACTAAGGTGACTTAGTATGTTATGTGTTCATTTCATATAAGATAATAATTCCTCTGCTTCAGCACCATGGCCACCATGATGAAATGCTTCTTTTTTTTCTAATTTAATGAACCTTTTTCTTTAGTGGCATCACTAGTGAGCTGTAAGTGCCAAAGTTCCCTTTATTGATACTGTTAAAAATTTCAAACACCTGAAGTAAGGACAACATATCAGGTGTCCTCTTCTTAAACATTTTTGAGCAGATTAATCCCTTCGAGTCAAGCACAATAGTTAGCTGCTGCTTACTGAACTGACTCGATTAGTCCTACACATTTTTCTAAACGATCCTTAAAGTTTAAGGATTTTAATTAAAATTAAATTGAAAGTGTTAACTTTCCCTTGGGAATAAAAGTAAGATCTAATCTAATCTAATCTAAATTGCCATATACCCTATAGAGATTCGAATAAACAAGACCACTGATTTAAAAGTCAGATGTGTGCCCTTAATCACAATTAACTTGTTCGCTTAAAGATGTCAAGTAATATTTTAACAAAACTGCAAAGGTATTAGCAAATAAAATATATTTAACTGAAGTCTTATTACTGAAATGTTCTCTGAGATCCCCATTTCGTTTTAGTTGCAACATCCAGGTTGTTTCGTGGTTCATAATCCTACCTACCAGAATTGATCCAAAATGCTCCTACAGACCTAGAAGAGCATTAATGATACTTATGTGCCCCTTAGAGCATACAATTGATGGAAAGGGAAAACGAGGTATTTCTGTCGGTAGAACTGAAGTAAATATTTAAGTGACAGGTTTTTGCTGTGACTTAATGCTGAACGGATTTGAATAAAGAATATGATCGTTCTGACTGTGCCCCAGTGGTTTGCCAAAATAAACAGATGTAAACATCTGGCTAATGAGCAATCAGAATATCAATGCGAATACCGGAATCTTGACTCATTCTGTAGAAAAAGCAAGTTTGGAAAATGAATAGAATTTATCTTCTTTGAGCCTTATGTTTTTGGACTTGATATAGTGCCACGATGTTTCAATGTCACTTTCTTAATGTGTGGTTACATGGTATCCACTGGTGAAAGCCATACTCTCTTCAGCAATTAGGAATCAAAAAGAAAGAAATGATCGTGAATAGCTGCATTCCACAATGTGTGGGAAAGCTAGCATGATTTTGGGTTTGTTCTATACACTACAACAAACCTGTTTAAAAATGTACTGAACCCATGTTTGCCGTGTTTTAATTTAATTGACCTTAACTGTCATTTTTCCTACAACACCACCTTTAAGTATTCAGATTTTATTGTTATACAGCATTGAATCACAGTGGATTTACTGTAATTTGGCTTTTTTAATATTAATCAAATAAAGGACTAATTTATGTCAAAGTAAAAACAGATTTCTGCAAAGTGCTCGAGATTTACAAGTGTAAGACACAAAATAGTTCATTGCATAAGCATTTGTTGTAGCTGCTTTCAATTTTTGCGTTTAGATCCCTCATCTACAGAGTAGTAAGAATGTCACAGGCAGGCATTGGATTACTTTAGCTATAATAATATATCAACAAAAACATTTATTTAAATAGTGCTTTACAATGCAGAGTTACAAAAGAAACTAAAAACTAAAGAACAGTTACTTAGAACACTAGAAAATCATAATGTCCAGCGTAATAACAAAATTTATGGTCAGTGAGGACAAAAAAAAACCTATGGGGGTTCCAAGGCCAAAAGACCACCCAACTCCTACTGAGCTTTATACATACCATGAATGTGATACCAAATAACAAAATACTTTTGTGATGCGTTCTTCATCTTTGCAGGCGGCTGAAGCACATAAAACATAGTTTAATATTAATAAATATTTATGGAGAAGACAAACCTAAATTTCCATTTATTTATAGGTGTTAAGTTAGGAAAGTACACTACTAGAAGCCACTATAATCCATTTCATCGCCTCCGCTGGTTAGTGTGACACCGTCTTTTCCACACAGTGTCTGGCTCTTCCTCCCGAGTTGTGGTATACTTACTGTATAATCGTTATGCCACCATTGTGTGTGATACCTTGTCAGATGTTGGCACATAGTTAAGTGTGATTGCCCATGTTGGGTTGCTTTCTGTTTGTTTAATAGCTGCCTTGTTGTATTTGGGTGTGCTCTAAGATTGGTTGGCTTCCCACTTATTGCTGCCAGGAGTGTCTCCAGATCCCCACATCCCAGTATTTGACTAAGTAGGTTTAAGAAAACAAGGTGGATGAAACTCCATCTTTTATTCATGGATAGCTTATTTTATGCAGTGCCTTTTGTAATGAAAGCTGTTGCATATATTGGCATAGAGGGCTATATCATTCGTATTTTTTATGTTTCATTTAACTGTTTTCAGTTGTAATGTATTCAAAATGTCATTTTTAATTTACCAGATCATCAGCTGTGGGGATTAGGAAAGGGAGAGGGAGAGAAAAAAATCAATAATAAGAAACATTTATGTAAGTTAAGCACAAATGAACTTGATTTAGTAAATACTTCTCATTGCCTGTAATTGCTGTTTTGATAAATGTTGGTGACATTTCAGACTTAGGCAAGTTTATTAAGAACACTTTACATGAATTCTTTTGGCCCATCTGGTAATGTATATGCAGCTCAGATTGGGTTGGGACTTCATTCCTTTATGTTTCATTTGGACACCTGCAGTAACAAACTAAAGGCAGAAACAAGGCCATGGCAGATCACACGCCAGTCTGATTTACCGTCTCCACTCCACCTAATACTCCAGTATGTGACTGGGTGAAATCAGCAATTCCATGAAACACAACAAAACATACCTCTTCTAAAAAATGTAATTTTTGCCTCAAGATGAATAAGAGCACATTTGTTTTATTTGTTTATTTTACAACTTCATAATAAATAATATTTAAAATGTTACCTAACAGCAGATTGGGCCAATCTATTAGGTGACATAGGTGGCCACCTAGAGTGGCATCATCTGAGGGGCACACTCTCTGAACAACAAGGGGGACAAAGGTCATCAAACTCTGATTATGTGGAGTGGGCATTGTTTATGAAAGTAAAATTGCGCACATTTCCTAAAATGTACAAAGGGGCACATCCTTCTGACACCAAGGGGGGCAGCACCCCCACCCCAAAAACAGGTTATGAAAGTCAAATAATACTGACTACCCACTATGGACAATGATTGGTGTTGTCCGTCAACCCTGCCTAGGGCTCCAAATGGGCTTTGACCAGCACTGCCCAACAGTCTAATATTGAATTCATCATAATAACTATCATGGACCACCATCTTTTGTGCCTTGCATCAACATAAACACACTTCTTAATTAGCATTGTATTTTATGGCTAGTCATTGTGCTAAATATACTTTATTCACATGCTCATTGTTTTGATTTTTTTTAAATTATAACCTTTTTAAAATTTGAGTGTTGCATATAAAGTGTAGTTAACAAGGAAAAAAAAAAAGAAAGAATTGTCTCTGTGAATGTGTGAATCTCCTCCTCATGGAACAAAAAACTTCTGTGATGAAATATGACTTGATGTCCATGGGATGAAAAAAAAAAATCAGTCCACTTTCCAGCACACATAATGATCAAATTAAATTGCTTTTCTGTCATGCTAATTTTAGTACTCATTTCATGAATACACTCAACTAAAACTCCCCCAAGTGCATAGCCACCAAGTGTCTGTGCTGATGTTTTTCAAAGTGCATGGGCATTCGTTTGCATAATGGCAGTTAGTGTGTAATTATGTTTTAAATAGCGTCCCTTACAGAGCATATCATGACAATGTACACACACACACATACTTGCCAGGCTGCATAGCCATTTAAGGTTATATTCCAGTAAAAAATATTTATAAGGCAAATATAATAACTTGGTTACTTTATTTTTTTATTGATAATAGATTATATTAAGCAGCGATGCATAACATTTCTCATTTTGAAACATGCTATCAAAATAAAAATCAATCACAGTATCACTGTCTCAACTGATTTTTTTTTCCCCCAACATAAGACTACCTAGTCTTAACATCTTTTAAAGACTGACCACTTATTAGATATATTACTTTTATGTGTTTTATATGTATAGGGTGGTCCAGATCTAATTATGCAACTTTTAATGCAATGCAGAAAAACAATGCAAGACAAAAGAATTGTTTGAAATATCTTATAATAAATGAAAATGGACTTACATTGAAATAATTCACTGATTTTCCATGTAATGTCCCACTTGTGAATTCTTTATGTAATAAACTTAATAAGTTATAGCGTAATGAAAATTGCATAATTAGATCTGGACCTCCCTGTAGAGTTTTGGTGATATCCCGTTATACCTTAGTGTTGACAATGGAGCCTGTTTTAATTTTTGGGCTTTAGACACGTTTTATATTTTGTTCAGTGAAACACCTACCTTTGTGAGAATCAAGTGATATCCTGACTTTCCTTTAGAAGTGCCAAATCTGGAGTGATGTAATAGTTCATTTAAGAGGCACAGTGTGGAAGTGTGCGACTTGTCCATAGCTGTTTTAAGAATGAATACACCTGGATGTGAGGAGGTGGTGTGTGTATTATGTTGTTATGTATGTATTAAGATGTTATCACATCTTCATTGAACAACACCATGAAAAAGATCTCTGTCCCAATCAAGGCTCTTAAGAAATGGATGAAAATTTCGAGAAAACAATACTACAGCCTACAGTAGAAGTGAGGATGAGCAAGACATGTCAGCTTGAAAGAGCAATCCATTAAATTATCCTGCTTTACTGATGCACTTCTGTAGTTTGTGTTTCCTTTATTTTTCTTATAAATCCTTTTTTTATGTGAGTGAATGCTTTTGAAAGACATCTATTCCACATTAGTGTAAAAGTATTTGTGGTCGATGCAAAAACAAGAAAGGACACACTCGCACTATTTAATTCACTTATGGAACCATAAGTAGGATGCAAGCCACGCAGCCTCTGCAGCGTATTTAAAAATATGACAAAAAAAAGACAAGTGAGCATTTTGACCTAAGTAATCTGTGTATTCCAACTAACACAAATACAATACTGTAGTTCAAGGAGCCTAATTGCTTTTCTAATGACAGCTTTTACACTACAATAGCATTTAATGTTATGGGACGGTTTTTTTTGTCTGTAATAGATAAACTATTTTACTACACTTAGTGTATATTGCTTACAACTGTTTTAACTCTGCCCCTCTTAGAATCATCGTCTGAATTTCAGCTATATCATATTACATATGTAGTGTTTTGGTGATATCCCTTTATATCTTAGTGTTGACAATAGAGCCTGTTTTTGTTTTTGGGCTTTAGACACATATTATATTTTGTCCACTGATACACCTACATTTGTTTTGTTCATTTGTTTTCTAAAAGCAAATGGTTACCAAAAACATTTTTATGGCACAGAATGCATTTATTTTCACATAGATTTTACTATGAACAAATGAATGAAGTGACACATTTTGTGTTATATTTTCTTTCTCCCTAGGTTATTTTCTTTACATATTACAATCCTTGAAAAGACCTGATTAAAATGGCTGTGAAAATATACACCTTATTCATTGTACTCATCCGCCTGATTCCTTAGATGAGCTTTATGTTTTCTGATGGTGGGGGGAACAATTTTTTAATATGAACAGTGAAGTCATATATAGGGTGGTCCAGATCTAATTATGCCATTTTAATTACGCTATAACTTATTAAGTTTATTACATAGAAAATCACCCGAAAAATCCCGGACCATCGAGAAGTGTGCGAACTGACGACATGAAGAATCGCCTTCGCGCCGAACTGGAATCGTCCCCGCATAAATCAAAATCATCCAGATGATTTGGATCTGCATAATGAGATCTGGACCACCCTTACTGTAAACACAAATTATACTTTATTTAGCATTCTGTATTAAACATACCTTCTTACAACGTATACCTGCTTGCCTTTTTGTTAGAGCTTACAGTATATGGGATACTCTTTATTGAAATACATTGTAAGTGTTTATAAATGGTTAAAACAGAACACAAAATGCATTGTCACCCTAAAAAGTCATCTAGGAAATGAGTATTCGCATACTCAGCATATTACTTAAGGCACTTGTGAAAGGCACTATATAGCGCCTGACCCGACACAGATTGGACATGGGAGGCATGTGTAAAATAAAAGGATTTTTATTACTCTTCAGCTGGAGGGCACGTCTTCCCCGTACTCCCCCCAGCCACAACACAGTCCCAAACACCAGTACAGCACAAGCACAAACACTCTTCTCTTCCTTGGCACCACCACTTCCTCCCTCGCAACCTTGTCCTCCTCCACCCGACTCTGGCCGATGAGTGGTGGTTGCTGGCTCCCTTTTATAGGTCACCTGGAAGTGCTCCAGGTGTTTGATCACCAAGATCCGGCGGCACTTCCAAGTGTGATGAAGCTGTTGCCCACACGGGCTCAGGAGTCCCAAACACAGCACCCCCTGGTGGTACCTGCGGGACCCAACAGGGCTGCCCCCAACTCCAATTCCCAGGGAGCCCTGTGGGAAACCGAGGCACTACACCAGCCCAGGGGGGCGGCCATCTAGCGTCCAGGGGGAGGTATTGCACTGTCCAGGGCTGCTCCCCCTGAATACAGTGTGTAGGGGCGTCCCGGCTGGGCATGGACGCCAGGCGCCTGTCACACACTACTTAAACATCTATGCCAACAAACACTTACGATACAGTCCACATCCACTCAGGTTCCAAGATGTAAGTGAAAAAGATCAAATGAGCAGCCCCCAGAATATAATGAAGAGTTTTGTTCTAGCTAGATCCACTTGTTACATGAAGATTTGAAGAGATTGGGAGAGCTCCCCAGACAAAGCTTTATCCAACCAAGACTAAATCACATTAAGAAGCAGGCACAGGACAAGAACATAAATCCAGAAAAAAAAAGTAATCCAAGGGGATATTTATAATCAAGATGTGGAGAAAGCATTGAAAGAAACTTTTAAAAGTAGCACTTCATTACGTTTGTTCCTTATAGCAACCCCTGCATCAAAGCCAACGCTGCCAAAGCGCTAAAGGGAGGGAATGGAAGTCAACACTAAGTAGCAGAGATAGTCAGTCATATAAGCAAAATACGACTGATAAGTTATAAACTGAGGGGTTTTGATATTCAATTTACCATAATCACAAATTATGCTTTATGACCAAAAAGCGGTATGAGGCTTCCAAAAGAGCTACAAAAACAGGCCAGAATCCCATCTGGCCTGTCCACAAAAGTCTCACCCTAATCCAGCCAGTCCCCAGCTGCAAGCAGTATAGCACCAAAAATGGGAGACTGGCCTTAAAATATTTTAAAATCCCCAAAATGTCTCTCAAGAAGGAGAAACCATGAAGACAATCCAAGACAAAGTACCTGTATAAAACAAATACATTTATTTATATACATAAAAAAATGACAAAAGAGTGAAAAGGAGATATTTGAAAGCAAACATCTTAACAAGTGTCAAATCCCAGAAACAGAAGCAAATAATAAAAAAGCAGCAACAGTCAATACAAAAAGCAGTACCTTAATTCCTCCAAACAAATTTCGTTCAGGAGCACCGTGAGTTTCTTTTCCTCTAAGCTCACGTAACCTAAGGGGGCCTCAGGAGTGATGTGACGGTGGCCCCGCCTCATGGGGAGCATAGGCACACATAAAGAGACAGCTCATAATTAACCAGATATAAACAACACTGACAGAAATAACATAAATATATGAGAAATGATCATTTAAAATAACAAAAACAACAATTAAACAAGAAGTAAATACAGGCTTTAACATAACAGCAGTTCCGCAAACAATTTAGAAAGAAATGAAAATTTCCAGAAAGATGG
This sequence comes from Polypterus bichir lapradei, assembly GCA_026402145.1. Classification (NCBI taxonomy): domain Eukaryota; kingdom Metazoa; phylum Chordata; class Cladistia; order Polypteriformes; family Polypteridae; genus Polypterus; species Polypterus bichir. Next base: position 932,032 of record JANRMT010062840.1, on the reverse strand, counting down.
ACAGTAATGTACTGTATGCATTAATGGGAAGTTCCAGCATAGAGATGACCACTTTATGTAAAAGGAAACTTTGAAGTTTTAATTGACCAAAATGTTAAAAGATTCTGTTAAAAATCCTGCAGCAAAAATGTGTTAGCTAAGAAATGAAAAATATGCTGAACTCTAAACAGAACTAAGCAAATTTACTTAAATGCTCAGATTTTTTTTTAATTGTTTTGCAGGCACAGAAAATAAAAGTGTGGTTTTAGCCAGCACTGCTATCCAACTTTTAGACGACAGGAAGTCCCCCATCGCAGCAGGTAAGATAGTATTTAAAATTGTTGTAATAACAGGGGTGAATAAAATATTTGACATATGATGAGTTTATATATGGAAGAAAATATGAGTATCTAAGATATTATACAAGAGCACTAGACATTTTTTTAAACAAGAGAAGACAATTCAGCTTGTTCACACACTGTAGCTAAGTTGTCTAAACATCTTATCCCCATACTCTTCAAAAGCTGTCAGGTTTCTGCTTCAACTCCATAGCTCAGTAGATTGTTCCAGATTTCCAATACCATTTTGCTTGAAGAAATGATTTGTGGATATGGTTGTATATGCACTTTCCCAGAATTCCCAATGGTGTCTTAAAGTATGTGAGTCACTATTTAATTGAAATAAATGTGCTAGTTCAACTTTTTTGATGGCTTTTGAATTCTGAATGCCTTTATTTGATCCTCACATAACCTTCCCTGTTTAAGAGCAAAGAGATAAAGAGGGTAAATTCCCTTGGCCTATCCTCATACAGCAAGCTTTTCATGTCAGAGGGGAACTTGATGGCTCTTATCTGTATAGTTTGTAGAGCCTCCATGTTGTTTTTGCAACAAGGTGATCAAAACTACACAGTACTCCAGATCCTGATGAAATCTTAACCAACACAATATAAAGTTTGAACTCAATGGCTCTTGATTATATTCAATACTTTGTGTAATATCATGTAACAATGTATTTACTTTTTTTGTTTGTTTCGCTGCACCTTTAGGAATGATGCTGTTCTGTCAACATAAACTCCCAAACACTTTTCAGATGTTTCTTCCTCTATTTTTAACCTCATCACCTTGGATTTATCTAATATCTAATACTTTACGCTTGTCCATTTTACAGTGTTGTTCTGTATTTTGGAAGCTGTCAGTACATTGAGAATTAGGTTTTTTTTTATTTCTCCAGTGCCTTCACTACCATCCGGCCATGCCTGTTAAGGGGTAAGCTCAGAGATTTGCAGGTGGATGAGTCTGTGGTGTCCTGGATAGTGGACTGTTTGTGAAACTTAAGGACTGTGTTTCTGATGTGGATGTGAGCAACACTGGAGCACCACAAGTCATAGTCCTGTAACTTTGATTCACTTCACTCTGTACACATCCTATTATAAATGTAACACCAGGTCATATCTATCTATCTATCTATCTATCTATCTATCTATCTATCTATCTATCTATCTATCTATC
>JANRMT010062840.1:913175-930535 GCA_026402145.1 Polypterus bichir lapradei | reverse complement strand
ATCTAAAGAGCTTCCGTAAAAAGGAGAAAAAATAAAAGTTCTATGAATAATAATATATAAACATAAGAATAATAAAAGGTTAATTGCTTGATGGTAGTTTCATTTACAAACAGATTCCAGTTTTAAAAAGTCAAGAATATGTATAATTAAAGTTCTTTATGATTCTAAAAATATAAATCGCTGAAAATTAATTTTTTTGAACTTTTTTTAAACATTTTTTTTTAAACCATTGGGGTAATTTCTTTACACTGATAAGGTTGCTGAGAACTATTTGAATTATAGGGACATATATTTGTCTATAAATCACACAGCTGCTACATTGCATGATAGGGTTTTTCTATAATTTTCATATATACTATATATATATACTCTATAAATATTGTAAAAGAGCACAACAGACAAGGGAAAGGTTTGGGGTTCCATCCCAAGGAATATTGGTTAGTCTCAAATGACGGGACTGACTGGGGGGGGGGGGGGGGGGCAAGTGGCGGGCTTTATAGGCGCGGGGAAGGTAGAGGAGGGTCCAATAGGGAACAGGCAGAAGTGAGGTCAGTTGGAGGGCATGGTCTGGAGATGGAAGTGGAACCTGGTGAGGGTTTAGGTGGTCTTTCCTTCTAGTGATCTGCAGTGGAAGGAGTAAAAACATTGGTGCACTTCATCAACCCTGACCTCGCATTTTCCCCTTAGTTAAGACCACTGACTGCCTCCCATGCGCAAATGTGTGACAATATATAAAAATCTTTCTGTATGTAATACGATTACATAAAAAACACTATATCAGTTTCTACAGAGACTTTCAATTGTTTCTATGTTTGTTTTTATTTTTTTTGTGTAAATCCAGCCATCCATTATCCAACCCGCTATATCCTAACTATATAGCTACAGGGTCACGGCGTCTGCTGGAGCCAATCCCAGCCAACACAGGGCACAAGGCAGGAAACAAACCCCGGGCAGGGTGCCCCTCTATGTGTAAATATTTACAAAAAATAAAATCCAAGAGAACGTCACTTGAAGTGGCTATTATTAGTTGAAATCAATAATTAATACTAAATTAATAGCACTACATATCCGCTAGATGGTAGCAACAGGTAAGTAATATGTCTTATTGAAATTGCTTGGCAAGAATTGCACTTTATTTAAAATCTACCCATCTTAAATCTTATTTTTATTTTTATATGTACTCTGATCAGCCTTGACATTCAAATCACCTGCCTAATATTATGTAGGTCCTCACGTACCACCAATACAGCTCTGACCCATCAAGGCATTGACTCCACAAGATGGTATCAGGCACCAGAATGTTACCAGCAGATCTTTTAGATCATGTAATTTGTGAGGTGGGCCCAACTCATGTACAGTAGTTCTTCTGTGGGTTCATACCAGGTGGGCAAGCCTTTGACCAGAAATGTTTTCTGGATAAAAATCAAAACCTCCAAATTTCCCCAAATTAATGATCTCTTCTGAAAAATAGCATTTGCTCTGTTCAGTTAGGGGGTCTTGGTCATTTGTGTATGAGGTTAGAGGAAATCATGAGTCCAAGTTACCCATCAGTACAGCAATGCTGGAACTGGTACCAAACTAGATGGATGAACAGTAGGCATAGCCCTCAAATAGGAGATTGAAGGAGAGACCCAAGATACATTTAAAGGTGTTATATTTCTCAGAAAGTATATGTAAACCTAGAAAATTCTCAAGATGAAATGCCAGGAAACAGAACACGTAATCAGTAGGGCTCAGGCTGTTCCCACTACAGTCTTCACCATGACAAGTAGACCATAAAAGAGATGGGAATGCTAATTTAACAATGTGAATTGAGTAAAGGACTTAAGACATGTTGATCATTTGCTCTACAGCACATTTACAGTGCATCAAAGAAGACATTAATGACGGTTATGAAAATACAAAATTTATTTACCTCATTTTGTACTGTAACACACTGTTTTCTTGAAGATTGCCTTGATTTGACATTCTTTAAAACCTGCCAATAAATGTGTTAGTTTGTTTTGTGCACGCAAGGTTTCAAAAATAAACCAGTGACCATCCAATGCATAAATTGTGATTACTGAAGCTTTATAAAATAAATTATTAATGACAAAGGGGAGATTACTAGAAAACATAGGTTAGAAAATATATTAGCTCAAGAAATGAAATTGTAATACATTAATATTCACAATAGATCTGTTTTCTTTGGAGTAAAGAATGTTCTGTGCTTCAGGTCCCAAAAAACAACTGTGTGTCAAAAACATAAAGCCTATATATAGAATTTTATACTATTTTTATGCCATTTTTGTCCATCCATCCATCCATCCATCCATCCTCTTCCGCTTATCCGAGGTCGGGTCGCGGGGGTAGCAGCTTAAGGAGAGAAGCCCAGACTTCCCTCTCCCCGGCCACTTCTTCCAGCTCTTCCGGGAGAATCCCAAGGCGTTCCCAGGCCAGCCGGGAGACATAGTCCCTCCAGCGTGTCCTGGGTCTTCCCCGGGGCCTCCTCCCGGTTGGACGTGCCCGGAACACCTCACCAGGGAGGCGTCCAGGAGGCATCCTGATCAGATGCCCGAGCCACCTCATCTGACTCCTTTCGATGCGGAGGAGCAGCGGCTCTACTCTGAGCCCCTCCCGGATGACTGAGCTCCTCACCCTATCTTTAAGGGAAAGCCCAGACACCCTGCGGAGGAAACTCATTTCAGCCGCTTGTATTCGCGATCTCGTTCTTTCGGTCACTACCCATAGCTCATGACCATAGGTGAGGGTAGGAACGTAGATCGACTGGTAAATTGAGAGCCTTGCCTTACGGCTCAGCTCTTTTTTCACCACGACAGACCGATGCAGAGCCCGCATCACTGCGGATGCCGCACCGATCCGCCTGTCGATCTCACGATCCATTCTTCCCTCACTCGTGAACAAGACCCCGAGATACTTAAACTCCTCCACTTGGGGCAGGATCTCGCCCCCAACCCTGAGAGGGCACTCCACCCTTTTCCGGCTGAGGACCATGGTCTCGGATTTGGAGGTGCTGATTCTCATCCCAGCCGCTTCACACTCAGCTGCGAACCGCTCCAGAGAGAGCTGAAGATCACGGCCTGATGAAGCAAACAGGACAACATCATCTGCAAAAAGCAGTGACCCAATCCTGAGTCCACCAAACCGGACCCCTTCAACACCCTGGCTGCGTCTAGAAATTCTGTCCATAAAAGTTATGAACAGAATCGGTGACAAAGGGCAGCCCTGGCGGAGTCCAACTCTCACTGGAAACGGGCTCGACTTACTGCCGGCAATGCGGACCAAGCTCTGACACCGGTTGTACAGGGACTGAACAGCTCTTATCAGGGGGTCCAGTACCCCATACTCCCGGAGCACCCCCCACAGGACTCCCCGAGGGACACGGTCGAACGCCTTTTCCAAGTCCACAAAGCACATGTAGACTGGTTGGGCAAACTCCCATGCACCCTCCAGGACCCTGCTAAGGGTGTAGAGCTGGTCCACTGTTCCGCGACCAGGACGAAAACCACACTGTTCCTCCTGAATCCGAGGTTCGACTATCCGACGGACCCTCCTCTCCAGAACCCCCGAATAGACTTTTCCAGGGAGGCTGAGGAGTGTGATCCCTCTATAGTTGGAACACACCCTCCGGTCCCCCTTTTTAAAGAGGGGGACCACCACCCCAGTCTGCCAATCCAGAGGCACTGTCCCCGATGTCCATGCGATGTTGCAGAGACGTGTCAACCAAGACAGTCCTACAACATCCAGAGCCTTAAGGAACTCCGGGCGTATCTCATCCACCCCCGGGGCCCTGCCACCAAGGAGTTTTTTGACCACCTCGGTGACTTCAGTCCCAGAGATGGGAGAGCCCACCTCAGAGTCCCCAGGCTCTGCTTCCTCATTGGAAGGCATGTTAGTGGGATTGAGGAGGTCTTCGAAGTACTCCCCCCACCGACCCACAACGTCCTGAGTCGAGGTCAGCAGCGCACCATCCCCACCATATACGGTGTTGACACTGTACTGCTTCCCCTTCCTGAGACGCCGGACGGTGGACCAGAATCTCCTCGAAGCCGTCCGAAAGTCGTTCTCCATGGCCTCTCCAAACTCCTCCCATGCTCGAGTTTTTGCCTCAGCAACAACCGAAGCCGCATTCCGCTTGGCCTGTCGGTACCTATCAGCTGCCTCCAGAGACCCACAGGACAAAAAGGTCCTATAGGACTCCTTCTTCAGCTTGACGGCATCCCTCACCGCCGGTGTCCACCAACGGGTTTGGGGATTGCCGCCGCGACAGGCACCGACCACCTTACGGCCACAGCTCCGGTCAGCCGCCTCAACAATAGAGGCACGGAACATGGCCCATTCGGACTCAATGTCCCCCACCTCCCTCGGGACGTGGTCGAAGTTCTGCCGAAGGTGGGAGTTGAAGCTACTTCTGACAGGGGACTCTGCCAGCCGTTCCCAGCAGACCCTCACAACACGTTTGGGCCTACCAGGTCTGACCGGCATCTTCCCCCACCATCGAAGCCAACTCACCACCAGGTGGTGATCAGTTGACAGCTCCGCCCCTCTCTTCACCCGAGTGTCCAAGACATATGGCCGCAAGTCCGACGACACAACCACAAAGTCGATCATCGAACTGAGGCCTAGGGTGTCCTGGTGCCAAGTGCACATATGAACACCCTTATGCTTGAACATGGTGTTCGTTATGGACAATCCGTGGCGAGCACAGAAGTCCAATAACAGAACACCGCTCGAGTTCAGATCGGGGGGGCCATTCCTCCCAATCACGCCCTTCCAGGTCTCACTGTCATTGCCCACGTGGGCATTGAAGTCTCCCAGCAAAACGAGGGAATCCCCAGAAGGTATGCCCTCTAGCACCACCTCTAGAGACTCCAAAAAGGGTGGATACTCCAAACTGCTGTTCGGCGCATACGCACAAACAACAGTCAGGACCCTTCCCCCCACCCGAAGGCGGAGGGAGGCCACCCTCTCGTCCACCGGGGTAAACCCCAACGCACAGGCTCCAAGTCGGGGGGCAGTAAGTATGCCCACACCTGCTCGGCGCCTCTCACCGGAGGCAACTCCAGAGTGGTAGAGAGTCCAGCCCCTCTCAAGGAGATTGGTTCCAGAGTCCAAGTTGTGCGTCGAGGTGAGTCCGACTATATCTAGCCGGAACCTCTCAACCTCGCGCACTAGCTCAGGCTCCTTCCCCTTCAGAGAGGTGACATTCCACGTCCCAAGAGCCAGTTTCTGTAGCCGAGGATCAGAACGCCAAGGTCCCCGCCGCCGGCCACTACCCAACTCACATTGCACCTGACCTCCTTGGCTCCTCCCATAGGTGGTGAGCCCATGGGAAGTGCCATTTTTGTGAGTAATGTAATTGTGCAAGTCTATTTTATGCATGAATGTGAAAAAAATAATAAATACTGACAATATCTCAATCAGCTCTGTTATACCTAAAGCTTTGAGAGCCGTTGGATACATTATTCTTCAATACTTCAATTGTGGCCTTGTGCTTTGCGTTCTTTGGAGTTTGCAGTCTTGGTAAAGAGGTCTACATTTCTGGATATTGTTTATAATTCAAAACTCTTTGTTCACTAACGTATTAGTCATTACGAGTTCTCAATTGCCCAACAACACTATTTTTCAAAGCATATTTTACTTAAACACAAAGACTTCCACACTCTGACAAACTTTCAAAATATAGGCTGACCAGGTAATTTGTCCTTAGGTTCATGGAGTTGAATGTCAAAATGTAAAAACTCAGTTAAGCCATAGTATCCATGATAAAAAATTGTATCCTTAAATTTTCACTCATTGTCCACCAAGGCTGATATGTTTTAGAACTATAAATAGAGTACTTACATCGCAATAAAGATTTTACTTTCTATATAAATATGATGAGATTATTTATCTTCTCTCGAGGTCTGCCACCCCTTAGATGCTTCACTTCTGGGCACCTCACATGCCAGGGTCTGACCTTTTAGCAGTCTTTATACAATTTTCCTGCAATGACATATAGAGTTGCTCTGTCACTGCCAGTGAGGTTCCCTTCCCTTTTCTATCTTATGTTTGGCCTTAACCCTCCGCCATTACAATGTATATTTTAGTTACTTATTATTTATGTATGAAAATATTACACATTAATTTTCTTCTACGCAATTTAAAGCTTTGTTATATTTCAATACATTTGGTGTACATACTGTATTAATTTCATACATGTGCTATCTGGTATACACAAATATGTTTATTTATTGACTACTAGCCATTTCCCGCGGCTCCACCCACGTAATAGTGAAACAGGACAAACTTTAAAAATCGATAAACAAACATGTATCACTAGCTTAGCGGAGGCAAGGTCCACTCCAAACGTGGCCAGAGGTAGGTGATTTGAACAGAGGCTGGTGCGTGTAAGGGAGGATGGCCCTGCCTGGCTCCCTAATCCTGACATCACACTTACCTCTCCCCTCAGCCCGCAGCCTCTGTCTCAGATTCACATGAATAAATCACTCCTGCAAGTGAACTATGATACTTAGCGTGATGAGAGAAGTGGCAAAATCAACCGGACTGTTCAAGCAAATTATAGAAAAAAAACCTGGTCTAAATCCGTTAAGTAGTTCTCTCGCTTGCTAGCTAAGAGGAGGTAAGGTACACGCGTCCCCTTGGTCTGCTGCATCTCTCTCAGATTTGCGCAAAAAAAAAAAAAAAAAAGAAAAAAAAAAAAAGATTTGCGCAAATAAATCGGTACTGCAAGTGAACTATGATACTCTAAATCCGTTAAGTAGTTCTCTCGTGAAAAGCAGATAGACATACAGACAGATGTTGGATTTATATATATAGAGATATTTCCTACAAAACATAATTAAATATATGTATTCAGTATAAAGGAAACAATTGTGAATTCAAATAACGTTTTTTGTGGAGATATTGCATTTTATGTTATATTTATAAATTACTGTTTTCTTAGCTTTTTTAAATGTGTATATACATTCAGTACCAAATGACAGGCAAGACAGAGCTATAGTTTCAATATTTTTAATAAATCCCAATGCAAGTACACCAGATGTCATAAAATATCTCATTTTTAGGGCAGTGATATTTAGGTTTAACGTAAAAAATGTGAATAACATTATGAAAAATGGCCTAATGTACATGCATAAATATCACATGAAATAAAGCAAATTCCTGATTTCTAAATCCTAACAGGTGGCTCCTAACATTATAGTCTTGGGAAGAACAGGAAAGCTACATTATAAGTGTTGTAATTTACCTCCAAGTCAATTTTAGTTCAGGTTTTGGTGTGCAGGACATCTATTGTCATGTTCCTGTACTTGATGCCTATCATGAACAACTTATAAACTGATTAACTTTAAATTAAATGACAAAATTAAATCAGTACTGAACCAAAAATAAACAATCTACATTGATTTTGTTACACTTAATACATCTTCTCATTATTTTTACAATTTGCAGGAGATACTCTTCATAGCAAGAAAAAACTGTACAGAAACCTCAGGCTAGGATTTATGCAATATTGCCATCAAGAGGTTCTTTCTCCTCAGGACTTCCCTGTTCAGTAGTGGGGGGTAGTTGGTCCACATCTTTTAGCTCTCGGTGGTATTTTGCCATTATTGCTGCATAAGCACAACCATACACAGCAGCTGCCAACATCATCAGACAAACAATTCCACAGACAACACCAGTTATGACCACAGTGGCAATAGCATGTCGAAGGTTGACTGGACGGGGTCTCTGCTTGGGTTCGCATTCTGGCAGGCTTTCTCCAGCATGGTCACTTTGTACATGTAAGCGGGAAGCCTTGTGGGTAGAGTCAGTATGATGAATGCTGGCAAGCAAATGATTGTAACTTGAGGAGGGGCATGTCTGAAATATTTCATAGGGAACTTTCCGAAGGTCTGTCTCCAGGAGCTCATCAGGCTGTTGGCACTTGATATCATCTATTGTTCCCCCTATAGATGACAAAAAAAGAAATGATGAAATATTTCATGCAGTGCAACATCACAGTGTGCACTTGACAGTCCTGCTGAGAATCAACATAGTTTTTAGAGTGCTTTAGTGCTGGTAACTGAATGTTTCCTCGCCTTCTTTAGACTTCACAACTCTCTGATTCATTAGACTTAATTAAAGAGTAAATGCTCTAACAAACTTGCTCCTGTTGTGATTCAAAAGGATGTAGTCGTCAGCTAGTGAGAAATAACATTTACTTTTGCAAGTTTTATATTAACTATAAAATCACAGACATATGGAGATGTTAGCTGATTCATATAGCATCTCTGATAGGGAGGAAAAGTGTACGAGCTTTGTTTCAACAAATTTCATTGCTTTAACTATAAAACTTGCATGTCTTAGTCATTAAAAAAAAGAAATCTCTGTAAAGTATTTTTAAAACTTAACCTAAAACTTTATGCTGAGGTAAAGCTGTGCAACGTGTTATCATCATTAGCAGTAACCTGATATGGGCTTGTAGAATGCTTGTTAACAACATGTCAAAACACCCACCTTCATTCACTCTTGTTTAAAATGTTCTAAAATATATTTCTGTTGTAGGAAACTATCCAAACAACCTACAGAAAAACTACTTTTTAGGATTACCTCCATCTATTTATTTGTTAAACCAGTTTAGTGTATATTGGAAACACAGGGAACCAAAGACTATTCTAGTTATATCAGACACAAGGCAGGAACCCTTTAAGATAACAGGCTATTGCAACACACGAGCCATGCATACACTTACAGTCACACGGTACTAATCAAACTGTGAAGATCTGCAGAAGATCCATGTAAACACAGGTTAAAACTCACAAACAGGCAGATAAGGTAGTGCCCAGGGTGGGAAATGACACCTGGTCTCAGGAGCGTTGAAGTGAATGTGCTGCTCACTCTGCCACCATGCTACCCATATTGAAACCAAAACACCTAAATAAACATTGGATTCAGAAAGGCTTTGGTAATACAGTATAAGGTGACTACATACAGTTAGGTCCATAACTATTTGGGCAGTGACACAATTTTCATACTTTTGGCTCTATATGCCACAACAGTGAATTTGAAATAAAGCAATCATTGCGTGATTGAAGTGTAGACGTTCAGCTTTAATTTAAGGAGTCTACCAAAAATATTGTATGAGCCATTTAGGAATGACAGCCATTTTTTTGCATAGTGCCCCCATTTCTAGGGGCTCAAAAGTATTTGGACATTTGACTGACAAGCTGTTGCACAGCCAGGTTGAAACAGTTCCCACATTATTTCATTGACTATGAAGCTGGTAGAAGGTCTGGAGTTGATTTCAAGTTTGGAATTTGCATTTGGAAGCTGTCACTGTGAACTCTCAATATGAGGTCCAAAGAGCTGTCCATGCAAGTAAAAACAGTCCATCACTGGGGTGAGAAAACAAAACAAAACCTTTAGATAGATAGCAGAAACACCAGGTGTGGTCAAATCAACCATTTGGTACTTTCTTAAAAAGAAGGAACACTCTGGTGAACTCCGCTACACCAGGAGGTCTGGACAATCATGGAAAAACAACTGTGCTGGATGATTGCAGAATTCTTTTTTTGGTGTTGAAGAACCCCTTCACAAGATTTAGCAAACCAAGAACACACTCCAGGGGGTACACCTTTCACTGCCAAAGTCTACAATCAAGGAAAGACTTCATGAAAGTAATGACGGAGGGGTTACCACAAGATGCAAACCACTGGTAAACCTGAAGCATTGGAAGGACAGATTCAACTTTGCCAGAAAACATTTTTTAATGATCAACTTTCTTTGGACAAAGGAAACTATGATCAATAAATACTACAATGATGGAAAGAGAAGAGTACGGAGAAGAGAAGAAACGACTTATGATCTGATGAATACCACATTATCTGTGAAACACGGTGGAGGCAATTTTATGGCATGATCATGCATGGCTGTGAAATGAAGTCGGTCAATGGTGTTTATTGATGATATGAGTGCTGGCAGAAGTAGCAGGATGAATTCTGAAGTGTTCAGGGCCATACTATCTGCTCAGATTCAGACAAATGCTGCAGGACTGATAGGATGAGACTTCACAGTACAGAGAGACATTGAAACAAAAGATGATGGGACAGCAAACCAAATGCTGTTTAATGCAAAGTAGTGGAAGATTCTTCAAAGGCCAAGTCAATCAACTGTCCTCGACCCAACTGGTCTTGCATTTCACTTACTGAAGACAAAACCGATGGCCATCAAGCAAGCAGCACCTGAAGACAGCTGCAGTAAAGGCCTGGCAAAACATCAGTAGAGTGGAAACCTAGCACTTAGAGATTGCCATGGGGTCCCAGAGTTCAGGCAGTCATTAACCGCAAAGGTTTTTTCAACTAAATATTGAAATTGTTCATTATATTTATGATTATGTTAGTTTGTCCAAATACTTTTGAGCCCCTAGAAAATAGGGGGGGGGGGGTATTTATCTGTCTGTCATTCCTAAACAGCTCATACAATATTTTTGGTAAACCCCTTAAATTAAAGCTGAAAGTCTACACTTCAGTCACATAATGATTGCTTTATTTCAAATCCATAAATGACAGTGCATTTATATTTAATGGTTACAAGACAATGCAATTGTAAAAATTGTTTTAATTGGCCATGTCAGGGAAACAGTTCCTATATGATTTTAGAAAATGACATGTAATTGTACGAAGCTACAAATAGTACATATGTTTTCCAATTATGTATAGAATGAAGCTGAAAATTGTCTTTGATATGCAACAAATGATTTAAAAAACTTTAGACTTGGAGTTGCACAGTGGCGTGGAGTTTGAACGTTCTTCCTGTGTCTGTATGGTTTTCCTCCGGGTGCTCCGGTTTCCTCCCACAGTCCAAAGGCATGCAGGTTAGGTGGATTGGCAATTTCTAAATTGGCACTAGTGTGTGGTTGGGGTGTGTGTGTGTGTTTTCCCTGTCCAGGGTTTGTTCCTACCTTGCACCCTATGCTAGCTGAGATGGGCTCCAGCAGACCCCTGCAACCCTGTTCAGGACTGAGCGGGTTAGACAATAACTGACTTTATATTTGCATATAAAGCTGTTTCTCCAGCAATTCATGATGATGCAACCCAAATCAAAAATGAAGAAGGAGTAAGCTTTCATTTGATTTGGCTCACCAAGATACAGTATATGTAAAATACACAGTATGTAATTTAGGCATGTTAACATAATTCTAATTTTAAACAACAACATGAAGGGAAACATTTTATTTCAAATATCCAAAACACACATTGCAAATAGGGTGGCACAGTGGTGGCACTGCTGCCTGGCAGTAAGAAGATCTGGGTTTGCGTCCCCAGTCCTCCCTGCTTGGAGTTTGCATGTTGTTTTTGTGGGTACCCTCTGGGTGCTCAGGTTTCCTCCCATGGTCCAAAGACTTGAGTTTGTTAGATTGGGGATCCTAAATTGGCCCTGCTGTGTGGTTGGTGTGTGTGTATGTGTGTGTGACCTGTGATGGAATGGCACCCTGTCCAGGGTTCTTTCCTGCCTTGTGCCCTGTGCTAGCTGGGATAGGTTCCAGCACCGCCTGGCACCCTGTGTAGGACTAAGCAAATAAGAAAATAATTAATTGACATTCCAAATATTAAAATTTTGATATCTCTCAACATTAAAACACAGTATATTAAAATTAAGGATTTAAATTGATGGGATAGTGGACAAAATAAATGATCAAAAAATGTAATCAGGCAAGGAGTTGTCTTCTTGTAATTCGTTGGCGCCCCCCACTCCCAACTGTACCTTCATCCTTCCAATCTTGAATTAAATTCTGTTCAAAAGAATTTGTGAAATGTTCAAGATGTGCACACCAAATCTCCTCCGACTCTGTCTTTCTATCATGTTAAAGTTATGCTGCTCTGCTAAAGTAGAATACAGCAGTTTAGAATAACATGTCACAGCATCAGGTCCTGTGCCCTATACTTTCTTTCTATCTGGTTGTTAAGAGCTTTTTCCATTACAAATCAGCTTTTATTTGTTTGCTTACAAAGCTGCATTAATATTATTGGAAAACAAAAAATGAGGTCAACAAGCATACACAGGATGTGTCGTGCTAAACCCACACTGATGCTTGGGTAGTGACTTTGTCAGATGAAATGAGAGGCTTAGCCTAGGGATGCAGGATTAGATAAGGATTTGGGATGAACATGCTCATGTCTTACATTATTTCTCTCCTATTTAATCTTCTCCAATGGGTCATCATTTTCAATAGATGGCAGATGAGATTTATAGGAATGATTAGGAGACCAGATGCAAGTTTACAGGAGAAACCATTGTTTTTTAAACATATTTTTAATTATATCTCCCAGGCGGTGTATGATGCTTTGATCTCAGACTAACTGTTTTGACATTGCAATTGTATTATTAGCAGCTGTCCATGCAATCTGTTAGACTGCAGTTAACTATCAAGAAGAAAATACTAAGGATTTAAAAATATATAGCAGTTTGCATGCTGACATTTTTTTCATCCTGGTGAAAAAAAAGTTGCTATATATGACTTTTTTTTTCATCTGACATATTCTAGCATTTGAGCTTGGGGCAGTGGTTAGTGCTACTGCACCAGCAGACTGAGTGTGTCCCAAACAAACACATGCTCAGTTATTTCATCCCTATGCATGTGAGACAGCCTCATAAAGTTCCTGCATTTACTTGATCCTGCTAGGATAGGTGTATCTCCACACAGCACAGAGGGACTGCAAAGGAGGTACTGAGTATTTGCCAAATGGAGCAGTACTGCTTATGTTAAATAGGCTGAAATCAAACAAATCACCAGAACCAGATAATATGTAACCTTGAGTACTTAAAGAGTTCTTAAGGAGTTTAGCGAATACATATATAAACGTTTGATACATATTTTTATGAATATACACACTGGAGAAATTCAGAAGGACTGTAAAATGGCAAAATTATCCTGTTATACAAAAGGGTGAGTGGGCAGATCCAAGCAACTATAACCCAGTAAGCTTAATGTGCATCAAAGGTACATTAATGGAAAGAATTAAGGAAACGATTAAGTAGTACATGGCAAGAGCTGGAGTTAGCATGGGTTCAGAAGATGGAGGTTGTGTTTTGTTAGCGTGCTGGAATTCTTTGAGGAGGAAACAAATGGGGTGTAATCAAAGTGGAGCATATGATATTATTTATTTTGACTTTCAGGAAGCATTTGATAAGGTGCCACAAGAGAAATTGTGCATCAAACTAAAAGAAGTAGGTTGTGAAGCCAGGCTTGTACAGCTACCCCAACCTGACACAGACAGGCAGGACACAGGTTTACCAAACAACACACATGTTAGTTTTTCCATGGGGAAGCGGTTTTTAATTGCTCCTAATGTCTCTACAGAATACAGAAAATGGCAACAATGATTGCACAATCCTTCCACCTCCAGTCATCCACACAGGCTTTGTTCTTCCTCCTGACTCTGGCCCCCGAATGGAGTGAGCTGGCTTCTTTTATGATGGCCCTAGGAGTGTTCCAGGTGGCTTATTAATCAGACCTGGAAACACTCCCAGGTGTGGTGAGAGCCCAATGAAGAGCTCTGCAGCTCCCCCTGGCGGACTCCATGGAACCGAACAGGGCAGTGCCAAACTCCAACTCCCAGCATACCCTGGTGCCACAGTCACCTAGGAGAGCTATCCTTTAGCATCCTGGGGAAGGTGTTGCCCCACCGATGCTATCTCCCCTGGTCCTTCCATACAGTTGGTCTCCAGGCAAAGTAATGGCCTGTCACAGGGAGTTAAGGGTGTTGTGTGTAGGTGGGTGTAAATATTGGTTCAGAGACAGGAAGCAAAAGGTGATGGTGCGAGGAACCTTATCAGAATTAGGTGATGTTAAGAGTGGTGTTCTACAGGGGTCAATGCTAGGGACGCTGCTATTTTTAATATATATAAATTATTTAGATAGGAATATAAATAACAAGCTGGGTAAATTTGCAAATGATACCATGCTAGTGAGATTGTCAGATAATTTGGAATCCATTGAATCATAACAGGGACTTGGACAGCATATAGGCTTCTAACAGCTTTGTGGCAGGTAAATTTTAATGTAAGTAAACATAAAGTATTACACATATGAAGTAAACAATTTAGGTTTGAATACACAAAGGGAGGTCTGAAAAGTGAAAGTGCACATTATGAGAAGGATTTAGGAGTTGTAGTGGACTCAACAGTTGGGTTATATAGCTCCCTGATGTGTGGAGAGTACAAGTCCAAGGAGGTTTTGCTTAAGCTTTATAATGCACTTGTGAGACCTCATCTGGAGTACTGAGTACAGTTTTGGTCTGCAGTTTACAAAAAGAACATAGCAACAGTAGAAAAAAGTTCAGAGAACAGTGTCTAGGATGATTCCAGTGCTACAAAAGATGAGTTATAAGGAAATATTAAACAAGCCGAACCGTTTCAGATTAAAGCAAAAGAAAATTAACAGGAGACACGATTAAAATGTTTAAAGTTACGTACAGTGGATCAAGACTGTTTCTTTAAAATTAGTTCATCAAGAATACGGGGGAGAGTTTGAAACTTTTTAAGAATTATTTTTGCACAAACATTAGGAAGTTTTTCTTTACACGGAGAACCACAGACATATGGAATAAGTTACCAAGTAGTGTGGTAGAGGGTAGGACTTTAGGGACTTTCAAACCTTGATTTGATGTTGTTTTGGAAGAATTATGTGGATAGCATTAGCAAGCTTTATGGGGCTGAATGGTCTGTTCTCTTCTAGATGTTCTACCATTTAAATTGCATAAAGTAAGATTGGAACAAGAATTGGCAGATACTACTATTTTAGTAAGGCATGTATGATCTACAAAAAGCAGCTAACTTTGAAAAGCCTTTGTTTGTGCATTGTAGGACCTGATAGAGTGGCGTAGTGGAGCATAGTCCCAGAGTCCTGGACTTTAGTCCTGATTTGGTCACTCTTTATGTGAAATATGCATTTATTCTCAAAGTCTATATTGGGTTTCTTTATTTCAATTTGTATTTCAAAATCTCTAGTTTTCATCCAGAAGATTATTGGCCTTGTTTGAGTGAATGAATATGGTTATGTGTATAGCGGTGCATTATGTTAAACTGTTGTCTTCTCCAGAGTTGTTGTTCATCATGTAAACACTAGTACACAATTACCTAGTATGTACAAATGTAGCAATAGTTTTTACATAGCATGCTGTATTCTATCATTTATAGCCACAATCCAGTTTGCTTTAAAAAAAACACAAAAAAAAACCAAACTTTAGTCTTTCTCAGTGCAAGAACAAGCAGCACATCACATTCGAATATCTTAGTTACCTTTGAACAGAAAGCTCTCCAGCCACAGTTTGAAACCAATGACCTGACAGTCACACATCCAGGGGTTGTTGTGGATAAAGAGAGCCTGGAGCTTTGAGAGAGGTTCAACCAGTGTCCTGTCAAGCTTCTGCAGTAGGTTGTGACGCACTGACAGCCTGGTGAGATTTTTAATGTCATTGCCCAGTGCCCCTGGCAGACTAGTGATATGGTTGAAGGATAAGTTGAGCTCACTGAGGCTTCTTAATGAAATAAACAGTCTCTTATCAATATTCTGTATCAAGTTGTTGGCTAGGTTGAGTACAACAAGATTGTGCAGTCCCTGAAAAGCATCCTCCGACAAGTTGGCAATGCTGTTGTTTGACAGGTCAAGCACCTTTAATGCTGTGGCCTCCCTGAATGCCATAGGGTGTACGGTCCGAATGTTGTTGTTCTGTAGGTAAAGTTCTTGCATATCAAAATATAAGATGGAGGGAACTTCTGTGAGACCTCTTCCTCGGCAGTCCACAGTTTTAGCTTTGGAATTGCAAGTGCATACATGTGGGCAGCCATTGACAACGTGTAAAAACACTAAGGTAATCACTAGTAGTGGATGTTCACCTGCAAAAGGAAGAGAAAGAAAAGTGAATCACAGATCTGATGAGAATCAAATGTGCCATACTGCAATGACCAGATTTTCATAATGGTAGGACAATGTGTGTCAGCAATGCCAGTGGGCAATTTCCTCACTTTTCTAGAGCCTTGCTGGATCTTGTCTTTGCCTAGTGCCAGTCTTTTCTTGTAGGCATCCTCTTGCCCACAGAAGTTCAAACAAAGAGTGTTTAATTACTATTTTGAATTTTAGGAGATTTATATTATTGTCAAAAACAACTTTGTTTAAAATGGGCACTTTAAAGCCTAGGATGAATCACTGAAAAATTACAAATTGCTCCATAGTAAAATGTGGGCTTTGTGGTGGATCTGAGGCTAGGGATCTGCACTGGCAATTGGGGGATTGCTGGTTCAAATCACGTAAACTCAGGAAGTGACTCTACTCCACTGGGCCCTTGAGCCAAGGCCCTTAGCCTGCAATTGTTCTGTCCTGGGTATGTTGTTAATCTGCATCCAGCCCTGCAAGCAGGTCCTGCAACTTGGGGGTTGGTGGCAAGACTGGCACTCCAGCCACCATAAAAAACCTCCAACTATTCCATTCCATCTGAACTACTGTAGTGCTGAGGTATCACCCGTTGCATGGCTGCACTCGGGTCCTCATCTAGGTTCCTGAGGTGGTTTGTCATGTGGTGGGTGCAGCAACATGCTGTATCAATTCATGCTCCTAACCTCCTTATAGTAAAATGTTCCTTCACTACTGTAGGTCACTTGTTACTCCATTTTGTCTACAAAGTGATTGGAGAAAAAGACAAAACAAATCTAAACAGTTAAAGGATCTCCTTATAATCAAGTGTCTGCAAGTGAGGTACAGAGAAACAAAACTTGAACCTTGTCATTTGCATCATGACAGCAGCTGAAATGGCCAGTACATCATTGAGAACTACGTCACCACAGTCTTGAGGCTATGCTCCCAGACGGCTGGGGATTCCACATAGACAGCAGTCACCAGCTGTGCCTAGAACTTTTGCAGTTGGTTTCAGAAAACTAACATAATGCCATTGAAACATATCATGGTTGTGAGTTGCTATTTTAAAAGTAGTAATGGTATCTGCAGTGCAATACTTAGGGGATTTAAGAGAGACTAAAGAAATAAGCGACACAATGTGCTGTGCATTGGGTGCTTTGGCTTTCCTATTGCTCTGTAAGTGAACCCTAAGCGGTTAGCTTGTTTTTTAAAAAAATTCTCAGGGGCATTGACTTCCTGGGTGAACAAAAATGCTGTCTCACTAATGGTTATAAACTCAGGCTGGGTTAGCACACACTGTTTTTGTATATCTTGTGGGAGTTGAGATGTCTCAAATAAGGCAAATTGCATTAAAAAGAGCTCATCTGGTACAGTAGCATATGAGAGAATTACATAGATAGATAATGAAAGACACTATAATAGATAGATAGATAGATAGATAGATAGATAGATAGATAGATAGATA
>JANRMT010062840.1:896571-913165 GCA_026402145.1 Polypterus bichir lapradei | reverse complement strand
ATAGATAGATAGATAGATAGATAGATAGATAGATAGATAGATAGATACTTTATTAATCCCAAGGGGAAATTCACATAATTATGAGTTTTAGTCAGAGAATGTCAACCATGAAATGATAAATATATAAAACCTGACTCGTCAGCCTAGTGGTGTTCATCTGCAAAATGTAAGGTTACACAGAGAAAATAACGACGTTCCAGAGTTAGAACTCCTGAAGTCACTTGGATATAGCTGATACATGTCTGCCTTCATTCGAAAATACTGCACAAGTAAAAGAAAATGTATTCCAGAATCTATGAGTGCCTTGTCCAAATTTCTTCATATTATAAGTTGCTGTGATTGTATTTAAACCATCATATACAGTACTTCACGTATCTTTTGCAAAACATGAACTGGGCTGCCTCTTCTTGCTAAAGACAAACAGCTGGCTTTCTTTTGTAAAAAATGTTGCTTATTTTCGTACCGTAAATTCTAATTTGTATAGATTTTATCATGACTGTTTCACCAAATACAAGAAAGAGAGTCTGACCTACCTTTCATAGTGGGCAGCTGGCATTGACCTTAGTGAGAAGTTTTGTCCCATCAGAGGAAAAAAAAATGCTTCAAAGATGTGTTAAATAAGAGCCACCGATTCCCATGTCATCTACCAGAAGGTTTCAGCTGCCAGAAGATCTACAAGAAGTGGCCCCATTGGGGCATCTCGACTTTCGTACAATTGGATTGAATTATAAGGTCTCTCTCTCTCCCTCTCTCTCACTAACACTCACTCTGTCACTCTCTCTTCCTCTCTCTCTCTCACTCTGTTCCCCTTCTCTCTCTCTCTCTCTCTCTCTCTCTCTCTTGCTCGCTCTTTGTGCACACTGACAAATGTCAGCTTTCAGTGGACAGCTGTACACAAGTCGTCTCATACTAGTGTGGATTTTACTTTCGTGTTCTGTCCAACTTACTACATTCTACATATGCAATATTCTCTCTTTGGCAGTTCTTGTACAGTAAGATGAATATGTACATGGAATTTTGAGGGACTTCCTCTCTTCGCAAATGGAAGCTGCATGTGCAAATGGGAGGTGTGCTTTTGATGACATTGATTTGACATTGCGTTCATCTCCTCTTGTAGTGGATTCTGTTGTCATCATGTCCTGGAAGATTAACTGTGCTGATGAACTTTCCATGCAAAACTGTGCAAGTAGAATTGTCTTAATGGTAAAGAGCTGCAAGTTGTGAGCTCCTTCTAGAAGACAGTCAGTGTTGGTGGTTGTCATGCCAAGTTAAGAACTTTTCATTTCAGGCTGACTCTGTCTTTTTTAGGGTGCCATACATCTGGTTACAGTGGGGGTTGGTGAAGTAAAGATTCCCAGGGATTTTTTTATCACAGAAAGAGCTGTGACAATTTACAGCTTACATATTAGATAGCTAAAATGAACGTTTTTAGTCTCTTGGTGCTGATTAAACTAAAAGAAAACAGAAAAACCTTTTTCTTTCGCTCCTCTGGCTGCATTGCCAGGAGCAGAAAAGCTGAAGCCAAATGACAGAGATTATCATAATCTGAAGTCGCCTTCTTGTTCTGCTTGACCTCTTTTTGTAACTTATTTATTTTTAGACATTTTTAGACATATGAAGGAAGTAAAAATGAACACAATTTACAATAAAGAAGCTCCAAATGTCACGTGAACAGCTAAAAAAAGAGGCACATCATTATGTGTGTAGTTGAGATGTACTATGTGTTTAAAATAGGTAAACTCTTGGCATGTTACATGAACATTATCTTGCATTTTCTAGGAAATATTGCATTACATATTATAATATTAGGTAACAACAATCTTAACCCTGTTGATTTTTGGTCATTAACATGTAAAATATATAAAGCTATTAAAGAGTCAACACTTTATTTAAGTCCATATTTCAGGTATATTGTATGTTGCTGACAAAGATAATAAATCAGGATCTGTCTACTTAATGAATTACACAAAACAAACTTGGAAAAACTGCTACAAAAGGAGGAAAAAGTTCTGAGTATACAGTACAGCTGCTGAAATTGGGAGGCAGATGTTGAGATGATTTCAAAGGAAATCCCTTGAGGCTTTCCCCAGGCTTTCTGAGCATCTGCTGAAGCACCTGCTCACATCAGTAGCTCCTCATTACTTAACACAGTGAAGATGGAATGAACATCTGCAGTGGTCATAGTCAAATTAAACAATTTCATTACTCTCCCTCTTGTTTCTTGTGAATCTTCACACAAAAGCACTCGCACCTATAATCTTACCGACTGTCTCTTTCTCTCTTTCTCTCCTTGTTTAGTTGTACTATTAGGCTTTTGGCAGGATCATTTAACCAGGATATTGAACCAATGTGTAGTATTAAAAAGACCCTCTTTACATTTTATTTAGTGGCACCTTCAGTCCATGAACAGTGTGGACAGGTGGAAGGACACTCAGAGATATCAAAGAAGTATTGATCAGCCCATTTAATCCTAATTCAAAAATATTAATAAACTAGTTGTCCCCCTGCGGCTCCGCCCGCGTAGTAGTGAATCAGGGCAAACTTTAAAAATCAATAAACAAACAGGTATTGCTAGCTAAGCGGAGGCAAGGTACGCTCCAAAACGTGGCCAAAGCCCTGCCCGAATCCCCACTCCTGACGTGACGCTTCCCCCTCCCCTCGGCCCACAGACTCTGTCTCGGATTAGCACAAATACATCGCTCCTGCAAGTGAACATACTTAGCACAATGAGAGAAGTCACAAAAAGCAACCAGAATGTTCAAGCAAATTATAGAAAAAAAAGATCTAAATCCGTTAAGTAGTTCTCTCATTTGCTAACTAAGCGGAGTTAAGGTTACGCCCTGAGGCAGACGCGTGAGTGTGGAGGGCCCCACCCCCGATGAGTCTCTCTCGGATTCGTGCAAATAAATTGGTACCGCAGGTGATCTATGATACTTAGCGTGGTGAGAGAAGTTGCAAAATGAACTGGAATGTTCAAGCAAATTATTGAAAAACAACAAATCTAAAGCTGTTAATTAGTTGTTTCGTGAAAAGCGGACAGACATACAAACAGACAGACAGACACTGGATTTTATATATAGAGAGATATAAACAGGCATGATGGTGCAAAAAGACAAACAGAAATAAGTAGCAGTCTTTACGACTCTCTGATGTTAGCAGCTCTGGACAGCAAGACATTCTGTCCAGATTGCTACACCTCTCTCTGGGGTGTCTGGTCCTTTATAAGACTCTTGCTTGATGGGGTGGAGTCATTTGCCCTTACTGGGTATCTTTGTGCCGTAGTGTCCCCGTCGCCCCTTACATCAGAAAAACCCGGAAGGTGATCCTCTGATGCACATGTGTATCAGCAGCTTAATCACAAGTCAATTAAAAACCTCATACAAAAATCAACACCTCTTTTTGATACTGCAAGACCTGCAACATTACTTAAAGAAATGAAGAAAGCAAACAAGAGAAGAACATTTTGAATTCATTAGGAAATAAAGGTTAGAGATTTAGAATTACGTTACAAAGCTGTATTTAGAAGACATTTTTCAATGTATACATTTGATGTTCCAAAAAATACATAGCGATAGGTAAACAAAAGGACTTCATGAAACTACTGATGATATTCAACTGTTAAATGATCTCAACAGAGTAGGATTATTGGGTTCTTATTGCTACTGTATGCCACCATTTATCCACTGCAGCAGCAGGGGTTTCCAAGTTCAGTCCTGGGGTTCCATTGAGACTGTGGTTTTTCATTCCATCCAATTTTACAAATAAATGGTCCAGTTGTACTTGATCTGTTTGTTTAATCAATGTTTTTTTTTCTTCACTTATTATGTATTCAGAAATTCTTGCTAGTGCATTTACATGTTGGGATAGATTTTCTTTCAAAAAAGAGTCCTTCACAAATACAAAGGTTTGGGGACCGTTCCCATATAATGTCCAATGGACAAATAAAGACAAAAAAAGACCTTGTGGTGATCAAAACGGTAAGTATTCACAATCATTGTACAGTAAGATGGTGTTTTTATATAGTGACAAACAAAATGGATGCAGGAAGTGAGTTAGCAGGAAATGACGTTGACTCTGAGGGACGGCAGCGATGTCAAATCAGAGGGACGGAAGCGACGTCATCAAGGATGGACCGGAAGTGATGTCATCGGGCGGCCATTTTTAGAGTTCGTCCACACTGATTTATTTTTCTTCTTTCTTTCTGCTGGAAGTAAAGAGAGAGAAGCATCGTTACCGCATAATAACCCCTTATCTCGCAATGTTTCACTCACCTTCGGGCTTACCAACTGTCTCCTAAGCGCATGTGTGTCACAATGTAAATATAATTTAGTATTTTTTGTCATTTCATTAAATGTTAAGTTTCTTTTGTCATATTCGGTGGACTTTACTCCCTCACTTTTATCCAAATATTGTTGATTAGTACTGGGCAGTACAGTCACAGGTGCCACACTTGTTATTAAGAACAGGCTCAAATGTCCATAATATAAAAAAAATAGCAAAATCTTAAAAAGTAAAAAAAAGAACAGTAATTACTGTCACACATGTAAAAGCTTGCTACATTTCCCTAAAATTTAGCAAATTCACTTTGTAATTTCTGCCTGAAGAAGGGGCCTGAGTTGTCTTGAAAGCCTGCATATTGTAATCTTTAAAGTTAGCCAATTAAAGGTGTCATTTTGCTTGAATTCTCACTGGATTAATCCAAAAAATGACAGAAAATGGAAACTAACTACTTTGTTTTTAATAAAGGCAGGGGTCCAGGTAGAAGCAGCAGGTTATTGAGGTGAACATCTGCACTCAAGATGGTGCACAGGACTGAACTTGAACACTGCTTAGTTAAGCTTTTCATCAGTAAGTAGCACAAAAATGAATGTGACATTAAAGTAGTGGCTCTGCTTTAACGTCCAATGCCATTTGTGCCCGTGTCTGCACTGCTCATCACTAATCAACAGTATTTGGGTATAATTTAAGGAGTAAACTCCACAGGAAAAGGTGAATTAAAATGAATATTGTAAAAAAAATGTAAATAATTAAGTAAGAATTCTGCTTACCTTTAAACACACTAGCACATATTCCTGATTACAAAATACGAGGAGACAGAGTAATTCAGGAATTAGTTAATTTTCACAGTAACACTAAACCAGTTATTGTGAAACTGGTTGGAATGAAAACCCGCAGCTACATTGGAACCCCAGCTCTAAAGACATTGCTTTCCCTTTGACTGTCCTAAGAATTAATAGAACGGAACTTAATGGGGATCACAAGTTTACTAAACAACAGTGAAGCAATCTATTTTGTCACTTGAGGATGCCAGTACTGATCTAGGGACTGAGTGGATCTTTTAAACATACTCTGAAGGCCTTTAATTCAATGCTATAAAATTGTTCTCAATACATTTTTTTTCATAAATTTGAGATTACATTCCAAGATTTGGCAAAAAGTATTATGTCAGAATATATTATATACTGCATATAGGATCTAAACTTATATGCGATAGTAATGTACAGTAAATAGCAGTCACTTACAATTTAGGAGATATTTCAAACATTAATATTTGTGCTAATTATTTTTTCTGTATCAGGTTAGCAATCACATGTGCATTGCAAACAATAAAGTATTTACCTTTGTTCTATTGTACCATCAATTACAAGTCTGCCTTCATTTTTTTAAAATAAAAATTCTTATCTGTTCAGATCTGGATAACATAAAGGTCTGTTTCACACATGCTGTGAGAAACTGAAATGGCTGTAGTTTGAAGCTGGCTATAGTTCCAGCATATTCTTTTTTTTATACTTGTGTTATTCCCTTTTATGATTAACTAGAAACCATTATCTAATAGAGTTTGAAGGCAATGCTCTACTGCTGTCATTTTTCCTGGGTTAAAGTTTCAGTCTTACTGCCCTTGTTGCTTGAATGCGGTCTCTGTTCTCTGATGACAACTCAGTCTATTGATGCTGCACCTGTCCAGCCCGTGTCCTGTGGCTTTTCTAAATCTGGAAACCACAAACTTCTGGTATGGAACTGCAAGGGCCAAAAGCAAATGCCAGAGATAGCAGCCTTTCAGCATAATTCTCTTTGCTAAACTCATTTACTGGTGAAAAAAATAAAAAAATATTTTTCTCTGCTTTGCACATTGGTTGCTTTTCTTTACCCAGTTACTTTGTTCGAGATTTAACTTTCCGTCTCAATATGACAGTACAGAGCACTGATGTTGCCAAATATTACCTGAAACATACCTGAGTTGAGCTATTTGAAACATAATTAGTGGAAAGAAATCCTAAACAAAATACTGGAAATAGAGTGTAAAGTTAAATTTGTATTCAGCAGTCTCTAAATAATTATAAAAGCAACATCAAGTGGTAGAGTACACATCCATATACTGTATATTCACTCAGTAATATATGACTCAGACTCCAATCACATTTAGACGTAGTAGATGGTAGCAGATGACTACTTTTCCACAAATATTGGAGTGTATTTTCTTGTTTAAGTTTTAGTGTATTTATAAAGTATACTGTAAGTGCACTACCAATACAAGTTAAATAAAGTGTTTCATGTTAATACAACCATTGGTATAAGAATGGCATTTTACTGGATCAAGACAACATTAGCTACATAAATGGCTTACAAGCCAGAGGAAACTGGAGAAACACGAATGCCAAATGAAAGCTATACCACATTTCTTTCTGGTGAAGTCACAAAAAGTAAGGAAATCCATGAAGAAAAAAGGGCTTTAAATGCACAAAATAGTTACATAATTATTTAGTAAAGGAGAAAGTGAATATAAAACACTATTCAGTTAATGCCATCTTTTGTTTGCAAAGTTGATTAGTTTAAAAGTTTAATTAAAATTTCAAATTTATTATATTTAATGGAGCTCCAGTAGCACATTTTACTAAAATGTCACTCAATCTGCTTATACTGTAGTCCGAATATTTTTTGTTGCTGGTCAAAGCCTCTTCTTTCATATACATTATAAGGTACTGAAACTTACATTTCAATTTTTCATTCTAAAATACATTATCAACTTTTTCTTTTGTGTGTTTATTGCTTCATATTGTTATCATCCTTTGCTCTACCTTTTATCATTACTTAGTCTGTGAGACTTGTTGAGGTTAAATGGTGCTCAAAACTTCGACTAAAGGTGAGGACTACTGTATTCAGTGCTGATAAAAAGCACCAATGTTTGAATGAGAGCCTTTCGAGATTTGTCCAAACCACAACAGATAGATCCCAAAGAGAATTCAGAGCTGCACTCTGCCCTTGTCTTTCAAAGCTCAGTGATTTGATTCGGTTGCTAGAAAGTACTGAGTTCAAAGTTATACCATGTAAAATTTTGTTATCTATGTCTCCCCTGCCTCTTTTCAACAAATGTATTTAACCTAACCTAAAATTTCCTTACTTAATAATGTTAAAGTGATCCAGCAGCTTACAATAGGTTTTTTTATTTATTTATTTTAATCCGCGTCAGATTATCTGTTAAATGCTTTCACCTCTTTTTGCGGAGAAGACAAAGATGCCTGTATAATTTGCTTTTGAGCTGCCTTATCATCTAAAAAATCCTTTCAGTCCAATTTGCATGTTCTAGTCAAACATCTTTTTAAAATTCTTGATGCATTTTCTGCTTACTTGATCCACTGCAAGAAAACTAAAAATAATGACACAATAAATAGCAACAAATAACAATAAATAATCTTTATGCGTATTGCATAAAATGTAAAACGTAGGCAGCAGATTGAAATAATTAAAACTGTGCAAATGGTGTAACATTTAGTGCATTTGGGATCTTAGTGAACTGTTTTGAAAAATGAAGATTTTTTTTTTTTTTTTAACAAATACTCAGTTATTCCATTTTTGTTTGTCAAATATTTTTGCAACAGTGAGTCTTATTCAAAAATAATGATAATAAGAGAGTGTAATTAAATATATTAGTAGAGTACATATAATACTGTACATGTTTTAAATATCCCCTAGACTTTCTTGTATACTCAAATATGGGGATGGATATTTGAAGAGTAAACTGCAAGACAATGATTATATTTTTATATTATGTACATTACAGAACCATCAACAACAAATAAAATCAAATTAATAATATATTGAGCCTGTGGTGGGCTGGCACCCTGCCCAGGGTTTGTTTCCTGCCTTGCGCCCTGTGTTGGCTGGGATTGGCTCCAGCAGACCCCCGTGACCCCATAGTTTGGATATAGCGGGTTGGATAATGCATTGATGGATGGAATATATTGAACAATTATTGTAGAAGTAAAGTTGGATAAATTGGACTCTGCAGTTGCGTGAATAAAAATGACTACTTCCGGTTAACGGAAGAAATCTATGTTTTGTACCTAATATGTGTATGTAAAATTTGGTTGACCTAAGTGAAAGCATACTCAAGTTATCGTGTTTACATTCACACACACACACACATAATTTCCAAAATGGTATTTTCATACTCAGGGAGGTCTAAAAGGTCAAGATTCATCAAAATCTCAAAATGGAATTTTTGGAGGATTACAATACTTTCCCTATACTTTGTATACGAGAAAGTCAGGTGAGTCTAAAACATTGAGATGCTAAGATTTGCATTGGATGTGACGAGGATGGACAGGATTAGAAACGAGTACATTAGAGGGTCTGCTCAGGTTGGACGGTTTGGAGACAAAGTCAGAGAGGCAAGATTGTGTTGGTTTGGACATGTGCAAAGGAGAGATGCTGAGTATATTCAGAAAAAGGTGCTAAGGACAGAGCTACCAGGAAAGAAAAAAAGAGGAAGGCCTAAGAAAAGGTTTATGAATGTGGTGAGAGGGGACATGCAGGTGATGGGTGTAACAGAACAATATGCAGAGGACAGAAAGATATGGAAGAAGATGATCTTTTGTGGCAACCCCTAATGGGAGCAGCCAAAAGAAGAAGAATTACCACCACCACGTGCTATCAATATCTGATCATGCTTTATACATTGGCAGTGTTTTAGTCAAATCTGAACGACATTTTATGTGATCTCTAAGTAATATATATGGTATTTTACATATGTGGCTATGTGTATTCATAAAGTCTTTTAGAGACTTTGAAAAGAATTCTCTTTCTTTCAAATGGGTCAAGGCCCAAGAATTTGACTGGCTGTTATTCTTGGACATTGATATCTCTTGCAATTGCCTGGTGATGGATCGTGTTGACAATGAAGCTATTTGCTTTCACTTGCATCTGTGAAACAGTTGCAGAGGTTTGTAAGAATTGCCAACAAATACTGCTGATTCAAAATTAACTTTTTTTTTTTTTCATTTTTGCTCATATAAATTCACACATGACAAAAAAGTAAGACATTTCTCTAGATACACAAGGCTGAAGAGGCCTTTTTCTGTTTAAAGATAAAGTCAAATTTATACCTGTTTTTCTGTTATTGACTCTAGTCTACAATTTGAAAAAGCGGTGAGCACATTAGATATTAGATGGTGTCCTTTCTTAGATACATTTGAGCATTAGTGTTTATATTGCAGCTATTTCTAAATTAACTGATGTATTTTATAACCATAAACCTGAGGTCAGCAAATGATTGCCGATGATTGACTTACAAAAGCCTATGTTTGATCATTTACCAAAGATCCTGTTGTCTTTCAATAGCACAAGTGTGTGATAGCCATAGGAAAAAAAACATTATTTCAATTTAATTTTCTTTCAAGTAGGGTTTCATTATATGTTCTGGTAAAGTTTTGTAAGTCTATAAACTTATGTTGGGAGTGCATCAACAAAATATGAGGATTACTCTCCAATGGTGTCGCTGGCCATGGATTCATTCTAGCAGCACACTCTTACACTTATACAATGACTTATCATGCTCTTGATGTTTACTTGCACTGTACCAATATCCAAATTCTTCTTTTGCAAAAATCCATTATTCATCCACATACCTGCATACATTTGTAAAAATGCTAAAATACTTCCCCAGCTGTGGGTTGCAAATCATATATTTTAACGCTTGCTTTAAGATGACGTAAAAGAAAAAAATTAAGAAACTTAAAGTGTGGCTGCTGCTGTTTTTTTCAATAAAATGTTTTTTCCTCCTAACCATGACAAAATGAGAATCATTTATTATTTATTTTTGCAGTTTATACTTACTAGATATTATTTGTCTTCAATTTTTAAAAGCTGTAGGTATACAGATGAAACTGGAATTCTTCCAAAGGAAATTTTGGACTGCCAGCAGACAGGTCAGTTTAAACACTTTGGGTTATGTTTGAACCTAACATATTTCTAAACAAATACCTTGTGTGATTTTGTTAGTGTTCTAAATAGTTTGCGTTTAGCCTGTAAGTTCAATATAATCCACAAAAAGACTGCCATTATCAATCAGATGTATCTCAGACCTTGATGTTATTTTTAATTCTCTTCATGCCATTTGCATCTGAGCTGTTCTGGTGAGAAATCTGAGTTGAGTTATCAACATCGTGACCCACCAGGGGAACAGACATGGAGCTATGTTTGATTGTGTAAGAATGCTGCTCTTTGATTATGATGTTCTCCAGCAGTTCCACAGCCCCTCGACCTCGCTCAGTGCAAAGGGTGGATCTACTGTGAAACTAATGAAGCTTAACATTCAGGTCCCCTAATCCTGGAGGTGCTCTAAAAGCCACTTAAATCCACATTGCTTAAAACCTCAGGGTGTCTACTGTATGATAATGGATTTAAAAATAATAATAATATAGTGTAATTCAAGGTAAAATCATAAAATAAAAAAATAAGATGGTTACATTAAAAAAAAAAAACGTTTTGGTGATCTGTCATGAAGCAACCCTTTTGAAGAAGATAACCAGACCTTGTTGCTGGTTCTATAGGGCCTACAAGGACCAAAAGAATGTACTGTAGATCAGCCACTGCTCAGTGGTGGAATTTATACTGTTTTCCTTGTGTGTTTTCCACAGATAATGCAATTATTCTTGTGCAAAAACCCTTTCTAAAAAAGGAAACGCTGAGTTTATTGCCAGCTGATGTAATTCTAGCCCTCATCTCTGGTGTAAGCATGCAAAGGGTTTTTGTTTTATTTTACTTTAACACACTCTGCTATAAGAAAAAAAAGCTCCATCATAAATCCAGTCAATGGCAACATATCAAAGAAAGAGTTAAGATATATTAACTACAGTCAGTACTTAAAACCCCACACTTGTGTAGGAAGTCATTTGACCCCAACAAGCCCTTTATAGTCTCTCATATTTATTCAAACATCAAAGGTTAAAGGGAAGAGACAATAGGAGCCCATCAAATTTATTTTACAATAATATCAATAACATTGATAAAGTCTTGCCAAATTCCAAAAGCACTCTGCTCTGTTCCCATCCAAAAAAATGCATTTTCCTAGTTTTATATATTATAGCATTGTTTTTCCATATAGTTGAGGTAATAGCCTAACAATTCTTGCAGTCATGCAAATTCAGCCAGCACTGTAACAATGCAGCAGATCTTCTTATGTATATCACTAGATAGTTTAATTTCAGGCAGTGTTAATCCAAACTGCCACAAAAAGGAGTAATTGTAAATCTAACACTATTTGACACGCAAGCAAAAATGGACTTAGTTTAGGACTTTCCCAAAATGCCCTAGTAAGGCCAGACATACATGGACATCATTCACATTGATAGTCCAGTCCCTCAGGTACTTTGGATAACTTCAGTCTAGAAGGATGTGTCCAATGTACAATTTAAAGATGTGGTACACCAAGTGCAAAGGTTTTTTTTTTTAATCATGTCAAATCATTTGTTTCAATTAACTCAAAACTTTATGAAGTTCAAGTAGACTTTATTGAATGTAATTGTTTAAGAATTATGAATCTTAGCTGAATCATAAAAAAAGAGAAATTGTGTTTTCTAAGGGACAGGACTGGAAATACTTCCATGAATTAGGTAGTGTCTGAAGTTTAATATATACCATATTTCTTTCAACAATCCTCATTATGAGCCTTTAGCCCAGAAATACCACAATATTAGCCCAAACCATAATTTTCTTTTGACTTTGATTATCGCCCTTGGTGTCTAACCACTGTACAGTTAACAGTAGTTTTTGCAGGATTCAATTCACATTCACAGCAGAGTTGCAGTCTACCATCTGAAGGTGCAGAGGATTCTTTAAAATGCAGTAGTATATTTTATTTTGAACATGGAAACAAAATTCAGACTCACACCATGAAAATGTCTCTTTCATTCCATTAAAAGGATGGCCCTTTGTTTAAATGGTACAAATATTTCAAGACATGACAAGAACTTAAGCTGCAAAATAGTCCCATTTAATTTATATTAAAAAAATAATGGCAAGTGTCTACCTTCATCAGACCATCACAAGCACCCCGACCTTGTTTCTACTGGCACAATGAAAAATTGTAATACTTACTGTTTTAAAGTATAAGAGCTACTGTAACTAAAAATTACAAAATTAAATTGGGCCAGTAACCTGGATTTGCTCTCAGTAGTGCACTATATATATATACTAGCTCTGTAAACCGATGCTGTAAAAAGCCCAGGCACCTAGAAACCATGGATTCTGGCACTTTGATCAATCAATAAGAGTGGTTCTGTTTTCTCGGCGAGTTTGTTTCGCTGACGTGCTCACCTCCGTTATCTATCAGCAGCTAAGCGAGTTTCTTTCTCCTCGGAATACCAGTAACAGCACACTGCATCTTAACAGGCACGAATACACTTGACTTGATCATTCCTAGTTTTCATCCTCTTCTTCTGTACATTTAGCATTCGTTTGCTCAGAGGTTGATGCGCTTGCTGCTTCCTGAGCAGCTCTTCTTTTCTCCACCCTAGCGGCCCGCTTCTTCTCTTCTTTTGTTGGCATCTTTTCGCGTTAAAACTGATTAAGTCAATGTTTGTGTTGCAGTTGCTTTATACATTTTCTTTTATTTTTCACTAAAGGTGGCACTTAAGTCTTCAATTTGCCTCAAGAATGATTTAAGATATGAAGAGGTAGGGGAAGTGACGGCAAAGGTGGTAGGGAATGAGAACGGCGGCCATACGCATGCGCTGCATGGCTGCCCTGCTGGCCACTGCAGAGAGTTGATTCTACAATAAAATAAAAATAAAAAGAGGAATAAACTTGGAGGTCAATCATCATCCCCGAAAGCGGATAGAAGACGTCACATAGTATATACGTACCAAGTTTCAGGTCAATAGTTCAAACGGCTTTCAAGCTACAGGTGATTTAAAATCTTGGACAGACAAACAGACAGCCATGGTACAGTAGCGTATTATATAAGAAGATGTATGTATATATATATATATATATATATATATATATATGTATGTCTTTTTCTAATTTTCATATTGGAAAACTATGCTGATCGATGATTTCAAGTAAAAGACCAGAAAAAAATTGTTATTGTCTTCTATTGGGGATGAAGTACGTTATTCAGTTCCCCACATACTGTATGTTTACATTTTACAAATTCACAGACAAATAATGAATTTTGTGCTGCTTTTGTTTTCAATTCATGAATTATTTTTATTTTATAAATTGTAAAGTTCAGCAAAATATATGCTGTTGGATTCAAACATACACTTGTTAGAACAATTTTTTAATGCTCAGAGTTAAAGTACATTGAGAGTATAACAGGAAAAACATAACTGCATGAAAAGAAAGGATAAGATTATTTGAAGTGCAGTACGCTGAAACAGGCTACAAATAAGAACACAGTGTCACATTGTATGCATACAGTAAGTTGAAAACAACCACAACAAGGGAAAATTGTGCCACTGGAATCTCTGAGGTGCTGAAAATTCCTCTAATTCATTGATTGCCATGGTCTATGTGACTTATACCTTCTGTCCAGCTTGTCTGAGGTATTTAGCTATTTTAACACTGAAGGATAATTAATAAAATTCATGGCAAATGAATCAAGGTTGCATTGCCCCACATAGTTCACTCCATCACACAGTGAGTATAAAATTGTGTGTTACAATAATATGCAATGCTGCATGTCAACAGTCAAAAAAGCTGACCTTTCTTGAGGTACAGTAATTTTAGCCAGACAGACATGTTAAAGGAAATCAATGTCTATTTAGAAATGGGCAAATTTTCACAGGAAACAAAAT
Source organism: Polypterus bichir lapradei (assembly GCA_026402145.1). Classification (NCBI taxonomy): domain Eukaryota; kingdom Metazoa; phylum Chordata; class Cladistia; order Polypteriformes; family Polypteridae; genus Polypterus; species Polypterus bichir. The sequence goes on along the minus strand of JANRMT010062840.1, from coordinate 899,087 downwards.
AAGTGGACTGAGTCAAGCATCACAGCAATGCTTCATACAATCCCACAAAGACAATGCTGATTGAGCTTTTATTTTAATTGTTGCATTCTAGTGTGCTGCACTCGATGGGAGGTGTTCAATAAGCTGTGATGATGAGGTAAGGGCACCATCTGGCACTGGTACTGCTCCATTTACTGTATAAAGCCATTCGCATAATATTGGTGTATAAACTATTATGCTTAGAGTGTGTTTTTCTATGAAGTAATTTTATGATCTTTTAAATCTAGAATATCAACTGTTACCTTATAGACAACAATGGGTTCATTCTTGTTTCAGAAGACTACTCCCAGGTAAGGTGAAACTTGCCTCCAATATGACAAATGGATCATTTAAGAAAATCTCTTTTGCTTGTAGTAAGCATTGCAAGGCTTTGCATGAACAAGATCAGTTTTTTTATTGTTAATTTGATCTGAAACCCTTCTCTATGCATATATCCAGTAACAGACTACCGAATGTGAAGAAAAAAAAGAAAAAAGATTGAATCAAATTAGTGAAGCTACCTCCAGAGTAAAAACGTGCAAGTCTCCTGGTATCACTGTAAGAAAATGCAGGAAATAGCTTTATCTAAAATTGAGCAAGACATCATGAAATGTGTTGCCCTAAGCTCCTTTGTTTCTTTATTTTGTTATCACAATAAAAGATTGACAGGGCAGATTAATGATCTCAGTCAGTCAGTCAGTCATTTTCCAACCCGTTATATCCTAACACAGGGTCATGGGGGTCTGCTGGCGCCAATCCCAGCCAACACAGGGCACAAGGCAGGAACAAACCCCGGGCAGGGTGCCAGCCCACCACAGGACACACACACACCCATACACCAAGCACACACTAGGGACAATTTAGGATCGGCAATGCACCTGACCTGCATGTCTTTGGACTATGGGAGGAAAGCCACGCAGACACAGGGAGAACATGCAAACTCCACGCAGGGAGGACCCGGGAAGTGAACACAGGTCTCCTTACTGCATGGCAAAATGCTACCTCTGCGCCACCGTGCCGCCCTTAATGATCTCATCCTTTTGTTATTCATATTTTGATTGCTTATTAGTATGCATTTTATTCAATTTGTAACAGACATTGAACCAGAAAGCGTGAGTTCAAAAGTTTAAATCTATAAAACCCTAATCAGGTCCTCCTAGAAAGTACTTTAGGGTGACAATCACCATGAAAATGATAAAAAAGGATGTGTTAAAAACTAATAATTTTGTCTCAAAATGAAGTAGGATCACATTGTTCGGAAGGCACATAATTTGAGGCCCACTGCAGTCTCAAGAATCTGTTCTGAAAGGTTCCATGGACTGATCAGATGGAGTTCTGGTCTGTTCTTTCCTATCAAAAATGCCGCCTTTATGCAATGCAATGTATTGCTGTACATCATCCACCTAAGAAACGAACATAGCAAGGAAGATCAAAGATATCTAGGCCCCTTGACGTTCTTTTTCTGTAACTGTATATCAAATGTGTGTGTGCTTTTCTGTGAAAATAGTGCTTCATTAAATGGTAGGAAGGTAAGCAGCATAAATACCAATGCAATGCAGAAATGGATGGTATATAGCTTTAAATAAGTAGATATATTTTTACATTGCTTAGGGCTTACACAGAACAGGATTACTTTTCAGATCACTGCCCTTCTAGTCCATTTATGCATCCATTTTGCCAGAGTTGCCATTATATAATCCTGTCCAGTTAGTTAGCAGGACGTACATGTTGTTCTTTTGCACTCATTGTTCCGACTATTCTCTCCTATTAGATTTCTCTTCAGCCGAGCTATCTAAATCATTATCTGTGTAGCTGTCAGATCTGCTCCTGTCAGAGTCAGGGCTTTGTCACTTTTGCTTTGTTGTTCAGTGTTGATGTGCTCGCCTCTAATTCTGTTTAAATCTCTGTGTCTTCCACCCTAGACAGGGACCTTCTTTGGGGAGGTTGAAGGCGCTGTAATGAACAAGTTGCTAATTATGGGCTCCTTTAAAAGGTAAGGGTCAGTGTGGAACAAATTCATGTCCAAAAGTTAATTAAAATGTGGAGGATCTTGTAGAGCAGGGGTTCTCAGACTCGGTCCTTGGGTCCTACTGTGGCTGCAGGTTTTTGTTCCAACCAGATTCATAATCCGTGACAACACCTGATAGCACTCATCTCATTTAATTAGCTGGGATTCATTTACTTTTATTCTACATTCAGATTTTTACATTTATCAGATATTTAGAAATATTTCTGCATTTGCTCTCGATTTAAATGCTTAACTCTCTTTTGTTGATTTAATTATATTTTGTCCTTTCTCTGCGCAGTTTTCCCCTTTCGTTGTACCTTATTAACGACAATTAAAAATGAGCAGAGCAGACAACACAGAATAATCAAAGGCTGCAACTACTTTAGCATCAGACCCACTAATTAGAAAATAATGGATTAATTAAACAATATATAGATAGATAGCTAGATAGATAGATAGATAGATAGATAGATAGATAGATAGATAGATA
>JANRMT010062840.1:757585-896171 GCA_026402145.1 Polypterus bichir lapradei | reverse complement strand
CTATCTATCTATCTATCTATCTATCTATCTATCTATCTATCTATCTAATTAAACAATTAGAACACCTAGAAAAGTAGAATGAAAATCAAGATGAAAATATTGTTAAAAACAAAATAAAATACATTATTCCTTTATAACTGCTTGGTACATTTTATTTTATTTATTTATTTATTTATTTATTTATTGATTAATTAATTAATTTATTTATTTATTTATTTTTACCATATTTACTTTTATAATTTCTATATTGTTCCCAAATTTATGAAATAACAGTTCACTTAATTAACCCAGGAGTCCAATTAAAAACAGAAGCAGCCACAGAGGGTCCTCAGGACCGAGTTTGGGAAGCACTGTTGTAGAGTCCCGTTCTTGTTACTATGGGGTGAGTGTATTTTCCTGTCGTGGACATTTCTAAACCTACAAATGGTATAACAGTCCTGCCCAGGCATGTGTGACCTCTAATGTCCTGCACTTTGAGGATTAGACAAAAACATGCCTGCTTGCAGCAGTGTATTAATAGAGACAGCAAAAGCTAGGATTCTACGCAGGCTCAAGCGGCCAGCCTGCCTGGCATTTTATAGACTTCCTAACATAGCAATTGTGAGATTATTTCTGAACATTAGGCCAGGCCAGGCCAGTTGTTTGTGTAATTGCTGGTGCAGTAGAGAAGATTTTAAGCACTTAGTTTTCTTTTTTATATAGTCCTTTTTACTAAATATTTTCATAATGCAGCTACTTTAGCTTTGTTTACACTGTGTGGCAGGCAGCCTCTCAAGCGCAGAGCCCCACTTAGAGCACATTTGTCTTTCTTTTGGTGTCTTTTGGAAGAATTGTAATTCAGACCAAGATACACGCTTACAGCTTAAGAACATCTGTTGCGCAGCTGGGTGAAGGCAGTGTGTCCAAGGGTCTCGGGGGAAAGCTGACATTAGGAAGTGATGGATAAATTAGATCTGGAGGAAAACATTGATTTTACTTTCTCACATCCTTGATCGTGTTGTGTTGCCAACATGAGTTTGTAACTTTTCAGAACTTTTCGGAATTCCATGAATAAATCCGTACTAGTTTATTTTGGTCATGTGTTTTTTTTCCAGTCATAGCCCTCTCGAGAACTTGCTTGCACTTGAGTTCCCAGAATTCCTGACATTTCTGTGTTGCACCTTGCGATGCCTCCTTGGTGGTACTCAGAGACTTGTTTCAGGTGTCATGTTTACATAACCGAATGCTGTGTTTTCCATAAAGACTACCCTTTATGGGTCTAATTCTCTCATATCAGGGCTGCATGCGGGATAGAGTTTATGAATAAGACTAAATCCTAGGAGATATGCATAGAAGACCTCCAATAAAAACTAATGGAAATGGCAAAAAATAGCTGAGCACATCAAAAAGGCATCAAACAACGTCTCCCAAGGATAATTAGTGGCTAGAGAGAATTCAGTCTGCCAAAATAAATGGACAGAAATGTTTAACTAAGTGAAACTCCAGGTATATGTTATAAAAGCCTGCATTATGCATGGCATTAAGGCAGTACTGAAATGTTCCTCGTTGTGCTGTTTTTAGCCGCTCCCCACTATGATTTCTTTACTGCTGACGTTTGACTTGAACATATCCTAACCGCCTGGCCCAGCATGACTGCCAGATTATTTCTCGATAATACTGCTCTTTCCCCGTGGGGTGCAGGATAGACGTGACTTTTATGGTGAAGGAAAGGGATCAACAGAGCCGAATATGCCAAATTAAAATAAGGATACTACAAAAAAAGCACTTCCCACGATAAATAGGGGCTTACAAGCAAGTTAACCACAGTAATCCATGCCAGACCTTTTAACAAATCAGCATGGTATACATGAAACAATTTTAGTGAACACTCTGAGAAAGCAGCTGGAAATCTCCAACAGAGTGGATTAAATATATGATAGCGTGCTGTCTAATTCGTGGCAGAAGCAGAACTTGGCTACACAACTTACTCTTCAGGTTTGACAGTCCTAGTCTGTCACAAACCAGACAGCTTTTGCTTTGAAACAGTAATCAATACAAAGAAAGGTCTTCACTCTTTTGGGTCCCCTATGCTATGAATTCACTTATTTCAGACGTTAAAAAAGAAATATCCATTGTTTGAAGATCAAAAGAATTCTGCACAGGCCTATACCTCAAAACGTTCATTTGAAAAATATAGCATTGTGAGAACCCAGAAAACCTTTTTTCTTTTCTCAGAAACTAAACTAAAATCCTTTGTAAGGTAATACTTGTATGTGTAATTGTCTTACATACTAGTAAATGAAGTAAATAAATTCATGTATCTTCATATCCAGGAAGAAGTGCACTGAAAAGGTGTTATCATGAAAAAATGCAAGTATTAGAATTGACTGCAATTTTATGTGCTGCTAGCACATTGCTGCTTTGCAGGTGGTATCAGATCTCCTGATCTCAATAATAAGATTTTTCAATTTGTTTTAGTCTGCCTTTTATTTAACTTACAGATTTTGAAAACCTTCCTTCTCTATGCCACCATTTTCTCTCAGGTTTTTCAAGAATTTGAACCACAATGGGTACTAGCTTTGAGCAGGAATACCTCCAAACTATAAAAAAGTTGCTTATTACGCTGACATTGATTTTCAGCAGAGACTTGTGGTGGTTTTAATGAGATGCTAGTCTTCTGTCACGTTATTTTTACTAAGCTTGACTACTACTTGATAATTTAGTGGTTGTTACAGCTTTAACCCCACATATTTTTCTAAATTTATTGTTAAATGGTAACAAAGTTAACTATGCCTCATGTAACTGAAGCTCTACTATAGTATCTGTTCATCCAGTTCAGGGTCACCAGAACCTATATTGTCAGCTTTGGATGTAATGTGGAAACAAACCCTGGGTCTCTGATGGGATACCAGCCCATGGCTATGCACACACACTCAACCGCACTGATTCAATTAAGAGTTAACCTAACCTGCATCTTTCTGAGATATGGACAGATCTAACCAAGCAAAAATGGAAAGAATGTGTAAAATCCACTCAGGCTCTGCTCAGGACATTGGTTATAGCCCAGCGATCTTTAACTAAGAGAAAGCAGTGCCACCATTTCATGTTTAACATATTGTGATTTTTTTTTCACGTTAAATGCAATATGACAACTTTGTATATGCATGAAGAATGAATCATATTAGCAGGCATTTTATAGCTCTGAATACATGTTTCTCAGGATGTCTATTGCAATGTTGGCAGAGTGGTGGCTCTGAGGTAATCGGAAGGTTGCCAGTTCGAATCCTGTAAAACAGCAGAAGTGACTCTACTTCATTGGGCCTTTGAGCAAGGCCCTTAACCTGCAATTGCTCCATCCTGGGTATGACGTTAAACTGCATCCGGCCCTGCAAGCATGTCCTCCAACTTGCAGGGAAAACCTGGGGGTTGGTGGCAGGATTTGCACTCCTACCACCATAAAAAAAACCTCACACTCCTCAGTGTGGTACTGAGATGTCACCCGTTGCATGGCTGCACTTGGATCTCAATCCGGGTTGTTCATTGTGTGTTGGGTGTAGCAGCGCGCTGTAATAAGCGAATGCTCCCAACTGCATCTATTCCAAGATTTCATACTGCATCAAAGTTACCCTTACAATATCAAAGGTTTAAATGATATGCAGTCCAACTGTTCTAGTGTAACAAGAAGAGAACAGGTTCAAGTTTAGCACCTAGTTAGTGCCCGCTCTGGTGTGTAAGGATGATCTTAGAAAATGTACTTGAACTGTGTTATATTCATTGGTTTTGAAGTTGTTTGCTAAATATGTGTTTCCCTTCGGAAAACGTTAACAACTGCTAGTTTTCAGTTTAAAATGATCGTAAGATGTAGATCATTAATGCTCAAATAAGGAAGAAGAATGGCTATCAGCTAAGTAAGACACACAGTGAAATGACACAGCTACAGATAGGGTAGCGCATATGAAAGAAACCTGATAAGAAAATTCTAATTTGTTACAAAGCATGGAAGCAGAAACGCCACAGAATAAATAAGTGCAGCTTTTCTGCACAGACTTAACTGTCCCTACACACAGCCTCGTTTACGTCAAAGTAGCTTGCCCAGTGAAAGTCATTCCAAAAGGAAGTCCCTTTCATCTCTGCATTTCAGTTCTCCTGATGCAACTCTCAGGTATTATTGATACAGAATCTTGAATGCATTATTCTAGAGAGTTCCTACTGGTGCTGCCATCTATTGGTCCAAGCCATCATGAACCGTTAACTATTTAAATGGTTTTTAACAGTATCCTCCAAAGCCTGCCATAATGCTTTTTTTTATTTTATTGATTTTATTAAAGTCTCGCAACATTCCATACAAATAAATCAATTTTTACAAACATAAGATCGAAAACAAATCAACCCCCACCCCCGAGAAAGAGAGCTAAGCCAGCAGAGTAAAACTTAAAGCTAGTAAAAATAAGTGAGTAGATGAATTAATAAGTGAATAAAGATAAATGGAGAAGAAAAATCCTCAGTGCTTTAAATGCTTATTCTAAAATGTTATTGATTAGATTCTGCCAGGTTTTGAAAAAGTTCTGCACGGATCCTCTAAGTGAGAATTAGATTTTTCAAATAATATATAACATCAGTTACCCACTGACTTAGAATAGGAGAGTTAGTCTTCTTCCAGTTGAGTAAGATAAGTCTACATGCCAATAGTGTAGTATAGCCTGCCATAATCCCTGAGTAGTCGTGTATCATACCTAGTTGTCCCATTAGTGAAGAAGAACTTGAACTGGTCCACGTACAGGAGACTTCTTTTACACCAGAACCACCCATGAATCTCCATGTCAGTCTCCAAGTACACATTTGTACCTCTTGTTGCCCATAAAATGAAGGGTGTCTTCTTTGTTAGTTTGGCTCACAAGTCTGTTGACTCGATGTCTTCTAAACCTCGTTTCTTTTCTTCCATCCGTTAGTCTACTTATTTTTGTTTAGTTGGCTGTGCACCAACCAGATGGACTATCAGAAAAGGAAACAAATAATATCATTAATAAACTAATTCAAACAAGTACACTGACTGTCAATTGCCCTATTGCACATTTCATAAATTAAATTAGCAGAGGTGAATGACCTATAACTTACTTCACCTGGATATATTTGTGAAAATTGTAAACACATGGGAAGTTTGAGCGAGAATGTTTTTATGATTATGTTGGGCACCTACAGCTTCTTGTTCAGCCTTGTAAGATCAATTTGATGTTTTTTACACTGAGTAGTTTAATATTCAGCTCTGACAGTATGTGATGCCATAAAACAAGAAAAGCTGTAAATGTTTTAAACACTATTTACTAATATGAACAGTGATATTTAAAAATGAAGACATTATGCTTACTAATATGTTTCCTACATGCACAGGCTTTGCAGTATAAGAGCTTAAACCAAAATGGCAATTGCACAATAAAGGCAACCTAACATGAACTGCATTCTTGTTATCAAGGAGCTCTCTGTTTGACTATAAAAAGTAAGTACAATAACAGAAGGAGACTTGCCAAGTCACTGTAGACTCTAATGATCCAGGTCAACCGGTAGTACATTATGCATATCTGGAAAAAAGAATAAAGCAGATCCATGAAAGAGAAGCGATAACACCACAGTGGTATCTTTCAGTGTCTACATTCCAGTGTAATAACCACTCTGTGCTGAGAAGGAAAGATGTTTCTGCCTTTTGTAATATGTCCCTTGTGACATCCATCAGAAGACACCGGTGAGCTGAGGTGACATCTTGAAAGCCAGTATTAAGAAAGGTGCCAAGCACAAAACACAGATGCCTTGGTGGTTGAAGTCATCTTCAGGATAGCACCTAAGAGGTGCCAATGTACAGCTCTAAAACTGCTTAATAGAAAAAGGCCATCTGGTTTGGAGAATTGTTTTTCCACTAGTTCCTCTGGCCACCAAAAGCATATTAACATGGAACAATGCAATGAGCGATACTTACAATAAGAACTACAAAATTTGTAAACATTTGAAACCGTTATTCTGGTAATTAAAAATGCTTACGATGTCAGGAAAAAGTTTATTAACTATAAAATACAGGGAAATCTTTCATATAGTTTAATAAGTTAACCCTTTGCCCATGTTTGTGCATAATTCTAGCGGCAATATCGATTCACCACTATTTAGATTCACAAGTTGCATTCAGGATGTCTGCTTGTCGCTCCCAAGGAGATGAAACGGATTGTTATTCATTATTGCTTATATCTGTCTTATTGTATAAGATGCTATTTTAAAATTTCATGTCTTCTCTCTTCCCAGGGTAACACTGTACGATTACCAAGCCATCTGTAAAATCTATGCAGAAAGTAGTGACAGCGCAAGCACCTTGCTGGATGTAAGTATAAAGAAGACCTTTGTGTGACTTGTTGTACTTCTACCTGGCTCTGCTTCTCACCTCACTTACTTTTCTCTTCTTTGCCTCTCTGTATTTAAGCCCTACTTTGCCTTCTTTGCTGCCATAAAGTGGATAATGACTGAACTTATTATGTAAGTAGCTGACATGGGCCCCATAGCATTGACCCCTCAATCTGTCTCATTGGGTAGATAGAATGCAGCTCTCAAGCTATCATGTGCAGTAACAATAAGCCAATAATTCCACCAAAACATCTGTAACAGAAGATGAACTTATATTTAACTTGGTTTTGCTGTGACCGAAAGGCAAATCTTCGTGGGTGGGCTGCTGTCAGCATTCACATTTTCCCTATTAATTGGTCTCAAAGTCTTCCCATATTCCATCCATAAAGCTCATCGATTCCAAATGTGTTCTTAACCATCTTGGTAGCTAGATGTGCGGTTTTACAGTAATTATCCAGAAAACAGAAATCCCAATGACGCCTGAGCATGCTGACGATTTTCATACATGTATTTAAAAAGATGAGTTAATGACTGGTGCGCCTCCTCTTTTTCAGTTACACAGGAAGTCTGCTTCTGCATTTACCGAAAATTATGGGCTGAGAAAGCAGCGATGCCAGCATCAGCTTTACTCCCTACACACCCAGCTTCTCTGGCACAGATACTTTCATAAAAATATGTACATTTTGGTCTTAATGTTGGAAAGTGTTCTCACATTTTCCCTCATTGTGAAGATCAATATGACTCTAGCTCAGCAAGTTTGTTATCCAATGGGGATTTCCGGCTATTTAATGCGTGAAAATAAATTATTAGAATTCCTTCTGTAGCGATGTTCAGAGACACACATTCAACCATACAGTTTTGACCCTAAAACAACATCCCATTTAGGTTTGATCTCATCTGTTGCAAATGACATAAAGCAAATCATGATTGAATTTGGGAACCCCCACAGTCCTAAGTATATGTTATAAAAACTTAAGCCTAATGTGTTTTTATCCTAGCACATACCTCAGATAAGTTCAAAACACAGTGCTGTGCCAGGCTTCATATAAACCACTAAATTTGTTGAAAATTGCCCAGTAACCATACTCGTAACCTCTTTCAGTGGTGGTTACCTGGTTTTTTTTTTTATGGTATAAGATGTCCATGTTTTCATTGCCCCATTATCTGTGTGTAGCATTCCATGCTCCATTGCTGCATGTCCTCCTGAAAAGAAGTAGGGTTTAAAGTCGAACTCCTGCATCATCCACACGCTATGTTTTCATTTTATCATAAAAGTAGAAATGCAGTCAACAAAGCATCACGAAATACTAAAAATAATTTAATTGTTTCTACCTTATATTCAGATTGAATTTGTTAGCTGTGAATATGATGTACCTTGAAGGCATAAGCAGATTAAGTGAAAAGCAGCACACTGTCATTTAGAAGTGAGCTGCATTGAGAGATAAGAAAGAGAAGCAGACTGAAAGCACGGGGGCTGCACAGGGTTAAGGAAAGTGATTGACAAACTTCACTTTTTTATGAATTTTTACTGTGGCTTTTAGTGGAGGGAAAGAGAAGACCACCATAGATTTCAATTAAAGGGAAGGAACTCATAAATGCAGAATACTGCTTTTATTCTTGGCAATACTACAACAAAAACATTTTTTTTTTACTGGATTCTCTTTTTAGATATTTGGTGGAGTTCAATCTCTACAGCTGGTGGTATTCAGATCTTACAGCAAAAGGTGAGTTTATTTTTACTAAAGGAACTGACAATGTTAAACGTTATTGTAGTGAGCACCAGATATGTAACATTTTCAAGTCAGATGCTACATGGACCTTCTTTCTCTTTAGACATGGCAGGAATGCCCCCCCACCCTCACTTGATTGGTTTTATAGACAAAACCATATGACTTTTTATTTCTGTTTGCATAGTCATAAATAAAAAGACTTTATTGCCACCAATTAAATCAGTTCTTTTCCTTGGAGGGCTCACATATTTTGGATTGCATGTCCTTCCCTACATTTGTTTGCAATACAAATATTTTTTTTTTACTTTTATTAAGCTAAAACATTTAAAAAAAAAAAGCATAGAAGTTTATTTTGCATGGTTAATATTTTCTCTAGCCTGCTGTTTATCTATAAAGAAAGTTCAATAATATCAAAATATTTGAATTGCTGTAAAGCTTTTAAATCTTGTACACTTGTCCTGACCACTGTTAATCCTAGACTTTGCTCAGTCTGTTATACTATCACATAACAGGAAAAGTGAAGGGGTGCATGATGGGACATCAAAAGAGACGAATCGCGAGGACACTTTCCATAGAAAGTCATACAAGTACTGGCTTAGAGACTTAGAGACATACAGTGACCAGCGACAACATTAAAACCACCTGCCACATATTGTGTAGGTCATCCTCATGTCAAACATGGGCTCCACAAGACCTCTGAAGGTTTCCATGGTATCTGGCACCAAGACTTTAGCAGCAGATCTTTTAAGTCCTGTAAGTTGTGAGGTGAGGCCTCCATGGATTGGACTTGTTTTCCCAGCACATCTCACAGGTGCTTGACCAGACTGAGATTTGGGGAATTTGGAGGCCAAGTCAACTTCATACTCCTCAAACTATTCCTGAACAATTCTTACAGTGTGGCAGGGTACATATTTATTCCTAGAATTCTGGTTGTATTTTTTTACTTATTTATATGCATTTATTTATTGTGTGTGGTTTTTTTTTTTTTTTTTTTTTTTATGTTCACTGTCTGCAGGGACACATGCAAGTAAGCATTTTGCTGTACGTGGTACTTGTACTTGTACACATGACAATAAAGAATTGAAATACATTATCCTGCTGAAAGAAGCCACTGCCGTCAGGGAATACCATTATCTTGAAGAGGTGTATGTGCTTTGCAACAGTCTTTAAATAGGTGGCATATGCCAGCCACATGAATGCCATGACCCAGGCTTTACCAGAAGAACACTGCCCAGAGTATCACACTGCCACGCTTGTCTTCTTCCCATAGTGCATCCTGCTGACATCTCTTCCCCCAATGGACAATGCACAGGCACCCAGCCATCCACACGATGTTAAAGGAGAAAAAGTGATTCATTAGATCACTTTCTTCCATTCCTTCATGGTCCAGTTCTGATGGTCATGTGTCCTTTACATGGAATTTGATGGGGGGTCTGCATGGGTTCTTTTACTGGTCTGTGGCTATGCACTTTAAGCTGCAATGCACTGTGTGTTCTGACACCTTTCCCTCCTGGCCAGCATTAAGTTTTCATCAATTTATGCTCCAGCAGATCACAATTTTGGCTCATATCTGAGTTGTTCAGATCTTTCCTCTTGCCCATTCTTCTTGCTTCCAACACATTACTGTCAAGAACTGAGTGTTCTAATATATCCCACCACTTGGCAGGTATCACTGTAACAAGATAATCAATGTTAATCACTTCGCCTGTCAGTGGTTTTAAAGTTGGGGCTGATCAGTATATAATTTATGCTGTAGAACTCAGTAAAACTATTGGAAGTCATGCAGCACCGGTCCTTCTTCTGTCTTGATATGGGAAGCAGCTGTTTTTCTAAACAAAATATTTTTAATTCAACTAATAGGATACAACTAACTGTATAATCTTAAAATGATTTAGTAATTTAAATAGGATTCAATTATAAAAAGTATTTAAATTTAATAAAAATTATATATTTCTTTTTGATGACAAATGCATTGATAGACAGGAAATTGTTTAGCTATTCAACAATTATTCCAGTTTTAAAGCTGTGGGGGCTTGGATCTATCCTGGCAGCATTGGGCATAAGGCAGGACCCAGCCCTGGACTGGGCATTCTTTTATCACAGTGAACACTTGTACACACACCCACACTCAGTCACACAGAGTTTACAGCCTCTAATTAACCTGACATACATTTTTTGGGATGTCATAAAATTGCCACAGATACTGTACTTGGAGGGTATGCTAACTGCAAACAGTCAGTGACCAGGCCTCTGTTCAAACTCACTCTACTAGAACAGTGAAGCAACAGCACTCACCACTGCACCTCTGTGCCCCCATTAATAGATCAATCAGATCAGTCTTTGCTCCCATTGGCAACATACAACATCCCAAGCAAATTCTCAATATTTTAAAGTATTGTTTCCTAATCTATGGGTTGCGAACTTTTTTGGGTTACGAGATGGCTAAACTTGGGCCGCGTAGAGTCCTAAATCTCTGTAGTACATAATGGAAAAGGGTTGTAAACAGAGTGTGGAATACCTAGTAATGAGTCGCTACGGGCAGTTGAAGCAAACCTCGCTGCTTCAGTATGAAACACCTCTGCAGTCCCCAACACCCCAACACCTGGAAGTGATTGTGGGTTGCGAAGACGCAAAAAAATTGGGTTGCGAAAAAAAAAAGTTTAAGAACCACTGATTTAAAGTGATCAGTATGGCATAAATACAAGAAAATGGAGAAATGACAATTACTAGGTGGACTTTGAAAGTGTACCTGACGTTGGATTTTAGCACATCAAATCAAACATACCATATAAACTTGCGTATAAGTCGGGTCTTGAAACCTGAAAAATCGATCATAAAATCAGACCCGGACTTACACAACCATTCAAAAATATGACACAAATTTCACTTATTTATTTTTATTTTTTTTACATCTTCTTGCTTCCTCCAATCTCGCACCAGTTCCTCAGACACAACGAATTTTGTTGCAGCAGCTTTCGCCACTTCAATGACTTTTAATTTAAAACCAGCATCAAATTTTCTTCTGATCGAACGCTCCATTGTAGATAAGGGATGCTCTTATGATAAAGGTGTATGAGGGTGTGAGATACACAAAACAGTGCAAACGTCGCTTCAGAATATTTTGGGTATTGCCGTGTGGTCACATTGGCACAATACATAGAAAAGCAGGCAGTGTACTCCATGGTTACTCTCTCAGGTAGGCGTCAGCATATCATAATCTCTTGGACCAATAGAGTGAGTTTTCCACATTCGACTTATACAAACGACATTATAAAATACTGGAAATTATACTGTAAAATCAAGTCCCGACTTATCTGTGGGAGAACTTAAACATGAGTACATACCGGTAGTTGTCCTGAAAACTTTCAAAGCAGTGTATACTATAGTAATATAACGGGCAGTAACATTCTCAAACCCACATTATCTAATCCGGATCATGTGGCATTAGGTACCAGTGCATCTCAGTACCCACTCGTGTAAATAGACACAGGGCTAATTTAGAATGGCCAGTTAACCAAAAGTCTGAAAGATGTGGCAAAAATCAAAGTGCATGGAGAAAACCCCCACACAGACATGAGGACAGCATACAAACCACACAGATAATTGCTGAGCTTGGTATTCAAACTTAAGAGTGCTTGATGTGCAACACAGCAGTGCTAATCAGTGTGCCGTTATTCCACTTTAAGGTTAAGGTGGTAGAAAAAAAAGTGACAACAGACGTCAAAGGTAGTATTAAAATGAACCATGGGTGCAATGCATACGTAACTGCAAAGAAGAGTAGAAAATAAAAGGACTCAATAGTGTTTCAGTACTAAAATGATTTAATATCAGTGTAAACAAGCCAACTGAGGAGTAACTTAATCACAGCGTGTTATTTGGATCAGGACTCTGCCAGTAACATTCTGAATGTATTATAGCCTGTTCTGTCCTCATGGCAATCAGACATTACTTTATTCTTTGTTATTTAGTATTGCCTAATCTTATTTTTATATTTCTTCTCTTTTCTTTCTTCATTTTGTAAAGCACTTTGAGCTACATCATTTGCATGAAAACCTGCTATAGAAATAAATGATGTTGTTGACCATTACAAACAACATCAGCCTATTTCAACTACAATGGAGCAAGAGTATAGCAAAGAGTATTTCCCCAACGAAAAGCCACCCCACATTATAGGCCGTACCATTCTATAAGCCTCAGAAAATGCTCATTTATGTTTCAAAACTCTAAGATAAGCTGCCCCATTTTATTAGCTGTGGCGTTACTGAATTTACCAATCTGAAGTAAAAGCATCTAATTTGGCACACCCCTGTAAGGCCTTTGCAACTCTATAGTGACATTATAGTTGAGCGTGAACAATTAAATTGATAAAATTTTGCACTTACAGATATCATGTCACAACGCAAGTCCTACACCGCAGAATTTAATCTCCAGGTCGTTGCTTTCGCGAAAGAAAATGGCAATCGTTCAGCTGGACGCTACTTTGAAGTAGATGAAAAACAAGTGAGAAATTTGCGGAAAGATGAGGAAGCTTTGCACGAGCTTCTGCCACCGAGGCATGCAAGGCGTACAAGTAAAGCAAATTGGCCAAACTTGGAGAAGCGACTTAAAGAATAGATTCTCCTGCAGTGTGAGGACAATTGGATAGTTTCAACAATAGCCATGAAAATGAAGGCACGAGGAATGACAACTGAAATGTTTTTAGATAGGCCGCTCCATTTAAGCAAGCCGTATCCAATACGCAGGTTTGTAAAATTAATGTATAAGCCGCAGCCTGTCGTTGGGGAAATACGGTACTTCAGCACCTCATTACAGAAGGATTTCAAAATTGTAAAATGAAGCCATTACTGAGGTAGGGATGTGGGATTCAAAGGCCAGGCATATGTCAAGTAACACCACAAATCTGGTCATAGAGGACAAATGAGATAATTTTACAGGAAGACAGGTTTATTAAGAGGAAGTTGATCTTCATGCTTTTTCCAGGTAATGCCAAGGGAGGCAATTCAATTTTATATTTGCTGAGTTGGAGGTAGTTTGTGGATCTCCTGAAACTCTGATAATTGAGACAGGCAGACCCATTTTCTGAGATTTATGTGCACCCAGGAGTGATTTTTTTTTTCTTGGAGCAGAATTGGACATATTTAACATAGGAGTTGAACATAAGCAGAGGCTGAAAAATAAATAGCCCAGTGGCAGCATAAAGATGTTAAAAAGATGTGCATCAAGTGGTCAGGATCTCATTAGAATATGTCTTGAATTGTGTTGTCAAAGTGTTTCTAGTGCAATTGTTGTTGTTATTGGATTAATTCTCATTTTAAATTGTCCTAATTCGTATTTTCTATCGTCATTAATTTTTTTTTATCATTTTAAGACATTAGCTTACTGTTGTTTTTATTTAGAATATTTTCTCAAAGGCACAAATATTTTAATGAACGCTGCCATGCAGCCTGTTGTTTTTTAAATCCCACACTGTTACAGGTAAGTGCACTACTAAAGTATATAATATAAAAAGCACCTACTGCATTTGCCATGGCTGGCTGTCTGTCTGCATTATACAGACTCGGCTCTTAGTGAAAAGCTTGCACACTTCTTTAACGGAGAAATTTGTCAGGACAGTTCAATTTCTGTTCAGATATCTGCAATGCTAGACGCTGTCCAAAATCTCCCTTTGAAAAACATTTGTGAATTTGCAAACTCGTACACCATAAAAAAAGAGGAACATTTTGTGCAATTTTAATTATGGTTATTTTACTGTTTCAAATTTTCCTTGAGAGAGGTCACTTCAACTTGTATATTTTGTACATTTTCATGTTCTGCTCACTGTAAAAAATAAGTCGCTAATGCAGGTTAGTCAAATGGAGAGAGGAGCCTGCCGCTTGGGGTGAGCTAACCGGAAAAGTAATAAAGAAAGAAAATATGTAAGCATCGTTCTATAAACATAGAGGGAGAGGGGTTAGAAGCATGCGCTGATACCGTGCATTGCCGCACCCACCACATGACAAATCAACTCAGGATCCCCGATTAGGACCCGAGTGCAGCCATGCAACTGGTGGCATGTCACTCGTTCAGATGGAATGGAACGGTGGGAGGTTTTTTATGGTGGCTGGAGTGCCAATCCTGCCACCAACCCCCATGTTTGTAGGTTGGAGGGCCTACTTGCAGGGCTTTATGCACATTAACGTCATACCTAGGATGCAGATTAAGGGCCTTGCTCAGAGGCCCAATGGAGTAGCGTCACTGCGGGTGTTTACGGGATTTGAACCAAAAAGTTTCCGATTGCCAGTGTAGATCCCTAGCCTCAGAGCCACCACTCCACCCATAAACATTAATTGTACAAATATATACTTCGTATTTAGGTTACAATAAAAGCAACTTTTTGGCTGTATCATCTGCATCTTACAAGGATTCCGTATTTCTCTGACACTATAATTTATCAACAAAGCTCCAGACCTGCTCTCCATTCTGTTATCTTGAGACTTCAACTGAGATTTTAATTGTCCATCAGGTACTTCTTTCACCAACCCTCCACAACAACCATCTAATGATAAGACATCAATCAATGCCATTTTTACATCATTTGAATTAGAATCTAGTATCTATGAAAGCTACTGAGCCACCACCAACCTATTTGTGCTCCATTTTTGCCTACATATATTATACATTTCTGGTATAAATTATGTATTTAAAGCAGCCTACAAATGTATGGAATTGTAATTCTATTCTTGCTGCTATTTTTTTTTTATAATACATTGTTGTAAAAATATTTAATTAACAAAAATGTGATCACTGACTTTTTGATGAAGTTACTAAAAAATGATGCTTCAGCTTTGAAATCAGTTAACAGTCACAGAGCATCTTCCATGCATACAGTTTATGTTATTTTTATTTTTTGTTTTCACTTGTAAAGGTTTTACAATATACATTTATTATTGGGGTGACACAGCCTCGTAGTTCAGGCGATATCTGTACAGGGAGCACACTTGCTCTCTCTGTCTGGATGGGTTTGAGAGACATACTTTGATTTTCTTTCGAAATCCAAAAGATGTTGACGTTGGGTGAAATTTAAATTGGCTTGATGAACGTATGAGTGAGTGTGCCCTGTGATGGCCTACAGCCGCATCCAGGATTACTTCCCATCTTACAGCTGATTATGAAGCCATAGCTTCCAAATCACTGCAACCCTGAGCAGGATTAAGTAGTTTAGAGGATAAATTAATTAAAATTTATTTTGTATAAGTCGTTTTTCCCCTTCATGGCTTAACTATGCAAGCTGTTGTTACTGTCATTTAAAATTATTTGTAAAACTGATTTAAGTTTTACTTTATAAAAATGAGACCCTTTGCAAAAGATTCAGAGAATATTCTTTAGAAAGAAAACTATTACTGGATTTATTAGGGGCCGGCACTTATCTTCAAATCTTCGACGCCTGTTTAATGTAATATACTCACCAACTAAATCAAACACCCCAGAAATATTATTATCATTGGATGCAGAAAAAGCATTCGACATGATTGAATGGAAATACCTTTTTACTACATTGGAGAAGTTTGGGTTTGGCCCGAACATTTGTGCATGGATTAAATTATTGTATACTAACCCAGAAGCTTCAGTTTGCATCAACAACATTTGCTTAGACTACTTTAAACTAGAACATGGCACTAGACAAGGATGCCCCTTGTCACCGCTGCTGTTTGTGATTGCCATTGAACCACTGGCAATACATTGTCGAAATACTGATCAGATAAAGGGGATTAGCAGAGAAGGACTGGAACAGAAAATTTCATTATATGCAGATGACATGGTACTGTATATATCAGACCCAGAAAATTCTGTGCCTGCAGTCTTAGCAGCACTCACAGAATTTCAAAAGATCTCTAGTCTCAGAATTAATCTGAATAAAAGTGTACTCTTTCCAGTGAACTCTCAAGCATATAATATTAGATTAGATACCCTACCTTTTATCATTGCAGAACAGTTTAAATACCTAGGGGTAAACATCACAAGTAAACATAAAGCTCTTTATCAACAAAATTTCGCCATCTGCATGGAAAAAATTAAACAAGACTTGCATAGATGGTCAACCCTTCATCTCACACTAGCTGGAAGAATTAACACTGTTAAGATGAATATTCTTCCTAAACTCCTTTTTTTTATTTCAAAACATCCCAATATACATTAATAAATCATTCTTTAGGCAATTAGATTCAACAATAACCTCATTTATTTGGAATTCAAAACATCCACGCATCAAAAGAGCGACCCTACAAGGACAAAAGGCAGAAGGCGGCATGGCTCTACCTAACTTCCAGTTTTATTACTGGGCAGCAAATATACAGGCGATAAGAACCTGGACACAAATAGAAGAACATACACAGGCTTGGACCGCAATAGAAGTAAAATCCTGCAGTACTTCTTTGTATTCCTTGCTCTGTGCTCCAATAAACACACGCTATCGGCAATATACAAATAACCCAATTTTGCTCCACTCACTTAGAATCTGGAACCAATGTAGAAAGCATTTTAAGACGGAGAAGCTTCTATCTGTGGCACCTCTCCAAGAGAACCACCTCTTTCAACCTTCACAAACATATGCAGTTTTTAATATCTGGAAAAAATTTGGAATTAACTTGCTTAGAGATCTTTATATAGACAACATCTTTGCATCCTATGAACAATTACATTCCAAATTTAACATTCCAGCTACACATTTCTTTCACTATCTTCATATCAGAAACTTTGTTAAACAAAACCTTCCAGATTTTCCTCATCTTGCACCCTCATCCATGCTGGAAAAAATATTGCTCAATCTCAAGGACTTAGACTCCATCTCTACAATATATAAAATCATTTTACAATCAGTCCCTTTCAAAGATCCAAGAGGACACTGGGAAAAAGATCTCTCAATTAATATATCAGAAAAGGAGTGGAAAGCAGAGAATTCACTCGAGCTCCATATGCGCAAAGCATACAATTATACAACTTAAAATTATATATTGAGCACATCTGTCTCGACTAAAACTCTCCAAAATGTTCCCAGGGCATGTTGATCCAACCTGCGAACGTTGTAACCAAGTCCCAGCCTTACTGGGTCACATGTTCTGGGCCTGCACCAAATTAACATTATTCTGGACAAAAAATTTTAATTACCTTTCAGATAGCCTTGGACTCACAATCCCTCCTAACCCATTAAGAGCCGTGTTTGGTGTTCTTCCAGATGGGTTTAAAGTGGAGAAAGACAAACAAATTGTGATTGCATTCACTACACTTTTGGCACGCAGACTTATTCTGATAAACTGGAAGAACCCAAACTCTCCTCTTTTAAGTCAGTGGGAAACCGATGTGTTATATTATTTGAAGTTGGAAAAAATCAAATACTCAGTTAAAGGATCCGTACAGACTTTTTTCAAAACATGGCAGGATCTAATCAGTAATATTTTAAAATAAGTTCATAAAGCACAGAGAATTTATTAATTTAGGTATGTTTACAAGCCTTAAATTTAACGCCGTTTGGCTTGCTCTCTCTCTCAGGGGTGGGGATCGATCTGTTCTTAACTTAATTTTTCTTTTTGTAAAAACTTGATTGCTTTGTATGGATTGTAATAAAATTAATAAAAATAAATAAAATAAAAAAAAAAAGAAAGAAAACTATTGAAACCGACTGTGTGAAATACTTGAATACACTTGGTGTTAGTTGTGCAAAACACTCAGTTATAGCATCAAGTGTGCCTCGAAGAAAGCAGTGCTTATTGTCCATTTGTTGAACATATCTGACAATTTCTCAAAAAAAAAAAAAATAATGAAAAGCATGCAATATTTTTTTTTATTACTCGAAAGAAAAGCTCCACTGTTGGTTGTAAGACTGGGTGTTATATTCCAGAAAACAGTGGGCTGCCATCAGACGAGTGAAATGTAATACAATAGGTCATGATTAAAGAAAATAATCTGCAGCTTTTTAGGACCTCCGCTCAAGCAGCCAGCCCCATCTGAATCACCTCAAGGCCATCGGTTAGCACCATGAGGAAGAGACTACTTAACAGCACAGCTGATGTCAACCATTAAACTCCACTTTTGTGTTCAAGTTAAATAAATAGTTTGAAAAATGTTATTCAATTACAAAAATATTTAATTTCATCACTGGTTTATGTTATAATTCAAGCACATTGTTGGCCTTTAGAAGGTATTGAAGAAAGCTGTAATGTTATAATTTGAACTGAGTGCTTATCCTGCAGCTGTTAGAAGAGTGGTTTCGATTCTCTAGACACAATGAATGAATCTGGTTAAGGGGAGTGCTGCAAAATTACAAGCAGAGCTCACAGTGACAGTGGGATTTCTGATTAAAATATGAGGTTTGTGAAATGACAAGAAGAACTCAAGATTGAAATTGGGGGAGTAAGACAAGGTATAGTCAGATTGTCAGTTCTTTGTGTTTCATATACTGTAAGTTGTTGTGTTTAAGACTGACCACACAGTATGCTATTGAAGTTCTGCTAGAAAGGACATTGGCGTGGAGAGGTTATGTGACCTCCGACATGACAGTTGGTCAGGGAATGTGAATGCAGGGTTCAAGTGCCAAGAGTAGCAGATCCAAAATAGCTTTTACAGGGTCACTGGTAAGGGGCACTGCAAGCTGCTGATCTTGATGAATGATCGAAAGGGCAAAAGAAAAAGAGAGTCACTTCTGTTTTCCTGCATTTGGGTAAACCAAGTTCACTATAATGGTGAAAGGGTTAGGATGGTGTGGTAGCATGTCTAAAAACCTGAAAAAGTCCACAGATAGTAACGCAGGTCTGGGGGCTTGTAGTATAAATGTTTGTTTATGAGCTATTACCTAGGGAACATGTCAATATCCTACATAACAGTTGTCAGTATTGAAGAAAGAATTTGAAACAAAGCAGTCTGATTATTAAAATGTGAAGGCATTCAATTTCTGAGCGGCAATTTAGAATTTCTGTATAGGGGTTTCAGTAGCATCTGGTAGAATATTTTTAATTTATTATTCACCTCATTATCAGACCCACGTGATTCACTTCAAGGTGTCTATCAGGAGCCTATGATCATGTAAAGCTGAAATCTACCATGGGTAGGTTCCATCGCAGGGTGCACCACCGCTCTCACTCATTTTAAAGAGGACACTAAAACTTTCTACTAAAGAACATAATGCTGATTAGTGCATTCATCTATATCTATATATATAAAATGCAATGTCCATCTGTATGTCTGTCCGCTTTTCACGAGAGAACTACTTAACAGATTTAGATCGGGTTTTTTTCTATAATTTGCTTTAACATTCTGGTTGATTTTGCAACTTCTCTCATCACACTAAGTATCACAGTTCGCTTGCGGTACTGATTTATTTGAGCGAATCTGAGAGAAAGGCTGCAGGCCAAGGGGTCGGGGGCAGGGCCCTCCTCACACACGCACCAGCCTCCGTTCGAGTCGCTCTACCTCTCGCCACGTGTTGGAGTGCACCTTGCCTCCGCTTAGCTAGCGATACCTGTTTGTTCAACAGACATTATCATCTAGAGATTGTTTAGGAATAACGTTTGATGCATTTGAGAGAGAGATCAGACCTCTGTGTGCTTTAGAGGGTAGCTGCTGATTGCCAGAGATATTGCGGTCATGTGCTTTTCTCCTTATGCGGGGGACGCTCTCCCGTCAGAGCTGATCACGATTGGATACAGTGCCACCATTCGACGTTGGAGTGTACCTACCTTCTGCTGGGCCAGAATGATATATTTTTTATTTTTTTATTGATTTTTAAAGTTTGTCCGGTTTCATTACTAGTTGGGCGGAACCATGAGGGTTTAATAATAAACTAAAACTTCTCTTGGGCTTTATAAACAACTTCCTATTTTGTCATGAAGGTTTCATACTTAGAATTATATGAATAGAGCTTATTTTCTTAATATTTATTTGTTGGCTTTTAGGACTATACTATAATCCCATCTGGCCATGATGAGTCTAATACAGAACAGATCTAACAATTTTTTGCCTGCTTAGCGTTTTAAATCGTACACCAGTATACCTTCTGGTTTTCAAGAAAAACATTGTTCACTAGTTCAGCTTTTTTTCAGTATTCATTATTATCACTTAAAACATCACCAATTTCCAATCTTCATAATAACAAGCAATAATTACCTTCTGTTGTCTTTCTTAACTTGAACTTCATAATTGTATTTACATATGTAACAACCTTACGAGTTTATATTATATTTATAACATACACCTTATATACTATGTGTTATAGAGAGACATGTCTGATTCGAGTTCAAATATCCTCTTAAATCTGCCCAGGTTAGTTCGTGTAAGACTGAAAAATGCACAGTTTATTTTTACTATGAATAAAATTCAGTTGTTACGGGCTGTGCTCTCATTCATTCTCTGTCTGAAAGCAAGTATTGTACACCCATATATAACAAGAAGATGTGCAGCATGGTGGTGCAATGGTTAGCCCTGCAGCATCACAGATCCTACCAGCTGGGCTCACATCTTACACCGGATCACTAGAGTTACATTTACATTTATTTGCTTAGCACACACTTTTATCCAAAGCGACTAACATAAGAGGTCAACATAATCCAATAAACATCAGTCTGGGGGACTGTTTGGTAACAAGTGAAACAGGATAAGTTTACAAAATCACCATAAGTGAAGAGCTCAGAACAAAAATAGAAACTAGTTACATTTCCAGGGTTATAAAAATCTAACCTGTTAGGTAGGAGTCTTCAAGAGCCTTCAAACACTTCTTTAACACATTAAGGGAGTCAGAATTGCGATTAGAGGTGGGTAGCTCATTCCACCACCGGCTAGGACCCATAAATCTGGATTGAGATTTGATGCCACACAGAGGTGAAATTACCAGACGCTGTTCATCAGCAGACTTGTTTGACCGAGAAGTATCATAGGACCTTACAAGTGTCTCCATTGCACATTTTCTTTGTGTCCACCAGTTTTTCTTCAAGAACTGAGATTTTCCTCCCACTACTCATAGACCTGCAGATTAGGTTAACTAACAACTATAAACTGGCCTCTTGTGTGAGCTAGTCCAGATGAGTAGACTCTGCCATTGACTAGCATTGAAGTCTCTTCATAATAACCATAAATACTGCTGTTTTTGTTTTGGGTGAAATAAAGGAGAGAAAAGTGCCCACCTCAGAAGTTTAGTCTCCACAACATCAGGCTGTTACTATGGGAGTAGCATAAAACAAAAAATCTCCCTCTTTACATTCCTTTTTTATTTTGCCACTTCAGCTGAGCATCAGGTGCACATTTGCTTATCGTATTTTCAGTAATGTAATGTAAGGTTCTGCCTGTCAAGCATGTGAAATTCTGTTAAAATCTGAAAAAGGAGCAGGTTGAATTTTTAAAATCTAGAATTTTGAGTTCAAATCTTAAACATGCAAGGATACTAAGCATGTGATGGAAGCAAATAAACTTCTGAAAAATGTGTGTTTGTACATCCATCCATCCATTATCCAACGAGCTATATCCTAACACAGAGTCACAGGAGGCAATCCCAGCTAACAAAGGGCGCAAGGCAGGAACAAATCCCACACACACCCACACACCAAGCACACACTAAGGACAATTTAGGATCTCCAATGCACCTAACCTGCATGTCTTGTGGACTGTGGGAGGAAACCGGAGTACCCGGAGGAAACCCATGCAGACACGGGGAGAACATGCAAACTCCACGCAGGGAGGACCCGGGTCTCCTGACTGCAAGGGAGCAGCGCTACCAATGCGCCACCCATACATTTCTTATATTCATCTGGTAGTAGCAGTACATTGTAATACACAAGCTCAAATGTAAATATACCATGGCTGTCCGTTTGTCTGTCCAGGATTTTAAATCAACTGTAGCTTGCAAACCGTTTGACCTAATGACCTGAAATTTGGTACACATATACTACATGGCGTCTACTAACCGCTTTTGGGGGGGTGATTGACCTCCAAGGTTATTCCTATTTTTATTTTATTTTAAGGTAGAATTGACTTTCGGCAGTGGCCAGCAGGGCAGACTTGCGGCTCATATGTGCAGGATTAAGGAAAATGTACTAAGTAATTGCAACACAAACACTGACTTAATCAATTTTAACATGAAAAGAAGAGAATAAGCGGTCCGCTAGGGTGGGGAAAGGAAGAGCTGCTCAGGAAGCAGCAAGCGCATCAACCGCTGAGCAAAAGAATGATAAACGTACGGAGAATGAGTATGAAAACTATGAATGCTCAAGTCAAGTGGATTCACTGCACGTTATTGGGCAGTGCACCATTACCGGTATAAAATATTTATGGTAAATGCTAATATGTTTGATGTCAACGACAAAATGATTTTAATCAGGTTTTATCACTGTGCCCACCCTACCAGTTCAGTTATTTTATATACAGTATTGCATTTATCTAATAAAACCAGAGGAATGTGCACATGTATAAATAATGTCAAACGATGAACTTTAAGGAAATGCTACATCCAGAGGATAGGCCTCCTCAGAAGAGACGGTGCCAAAAGCATTGCCTGAGTTTGGGTCCATGTTTGCATCAGAGGTTGTTTTTGTGTTGATTAAAGTTTGGTAGTGATCTGCCGGAGGTGTCAATGAGAAATATCCAGAAATGTTGAAATGTTGTGTGGATAAATTGGTAAATGTTCAACCTCCATATAGCCTGAAAGTTGGTAGCAGTTTTTCCCGAGAATTATAGATGAGATTGGTGGTCCCTGGTTTTACAAGGGGAGTAAGAAGATGTACTACAGTTACTGAAGAATCAAATTCTGTAGCCTTCCTAATAAAACCTATGCTGAATGGAGCTAACCATTCGTTAGCTGAATCTCTGGTACACAAGGAATAATGGTGATTCCTGTTTGTGGAGCAATGGACCAACTCTTTATCCTTAAACAGCTATTTCAAGTGTTTTGGACATCTGCAAATCCTGTTGACCTTTCTGAAAGATCGAGAAGGTTTATGATCACGTACTTTATGGTGTCTTATGGGAGGTGCTACTTGAGTATTGGGGTCCCAGGGCTGCTTCTATATGCCAGTCAGTCCCCGTAGTGCATAGTGAGAGCACTGTTTGCAGACTTGATGTTAAGTCCGATTATTTTAAAGTTGACTTTGGACTCCACCAGCACTATATGTTGAATCGAATTCTATTTTTCATTGAAATGGACAGTACATTAAGAATCAGTCAAGACTTGGAGAGTAAAAATTTTGGGAGCTTGCAGATTGCATCTCTGCTGTTTGTAGATTATGATGCTGCATCAGTCAGTGATCACTGGCATATTACAGAACATTTTGTGACAAAGTGTGATTGGATGGGAATGAGAATTAACAGTTCCAAGACTGAGATTATGGTCCTCCTCTTAAAATAGTACCTTGCTCTATGCAAGTTAATGGAAAATTAGAGGAGAGGTTCAGATACCTTAAGGTCTTTTTATGAATGAAGGTCAGCATTCTTGCAAATTATTGTAATGATTGTTAGTGATTGAAGTGGGAATTGAATCCTTCTGTGAAGGTTTTGATTTGATTGTTCAGTCTTCACGTACATCTTCATCTATAAGGATGGACACCAGGTAGTACAGGAGTCAACAGAAATAAGATTTTTTTTGCACAGCATGGTGAAAGAGTGATGGATTCAGGTATACAGGGCAACCTTGAAGTAGAACTGCAGTATTTTATATTTTAAGAGAGGGCCAGGTGAAATGATTAGGGCAAGTATTTAGGGCACCCCCAGGGCCCTCCCACAGAATGGAAACATACTTGATCAATTAGGAGAAGACCTAGGAACAAACTGTAGAAAGATTATATCTCTTAGATGGTTAGTAGCTGAAATCTGTGACTGGGAATGGAGCAGCCTAGTCTGTCCAACAGAGTGAGTTGGCGCCGTGATCTTCATCAGGAGGAGCAGAGGGAGAATTAAGTGAGTGAAGGTGGCATGACAAAGTGGAGAGAGACACCGAGTGCTTTGGCCCTGTGTGGAGTCTGCACTTTTGATCTTGTGTTCATATGAAGTTTATCCAGGTACTCCTGTTTTTTTCAGCATGTCAACAATTAGGCTAAGGGTGATTTCCGGTTGTTTCCTGCTTTCCACGCAGGATGGGCTCTGGCTCTTGGGGGCTCTGATTTAGATAAAGAGAAAAAATGTAAATAAATGAACTAGTGAATACATGACTAAAATAAAAAGCAAAATAGTATACATCAAAATACATAAATGCAACAGCTGATCTCAAAAAATATAGAAAAAAATTGAAGTATAAACTACAGTATATAATAAATGTTCTTTTTTTAAATAATTTAGGCTTTTGAAACTAAATATAACAATACAAATATATTAGTCTAAAAGCCGCTGTAAAAAAGAAAGACATTATTCCAGTTGGCACTGAATTATTCATATGGCCTTGGCTGATTGGTAATTTCGTCCTTCCCTGGGCCTTCAATTAAAGCCCTGTTTATACTTAGTATTTTTTCTAAAATTATATTAATTTACATTTCCGCATTTAGCATGTGCACAAAGTTCTAGATGTTAATGTACAAAAGCATTATTACCATTCATTAAATGACCTTATTTTATTAAATATTCCCATTGCATCAATAGGTGGCTGTCGGTCAATTCCCATGGGGCTCAAGGCCACTCAGTGGAGTGATTAAAAGCATAAGGTGAAAAAATGTCCTGCATGACAAATTGCTGAAACCGAGAACTTCAAGCTGTTCCTGTGTTTCAGGGGTACTTGAAAATACAAATGTGCAAGTACTGTAGATGGAGTAATGGTTTGTGCATTAACATATGATTGCCACAGGGTGGCAGCAGCACAAAGGTTATGTCGTCTTCATTTGTAATGTTAAGTTCCTGATGGATTATCATCTTTGCTCAAATTTTCATGTAGCTTAAGAGCACTCTCTGAAGTGTTTAAATGTTTATGCTCTGCTGTTCTTTGGATGTGCTGTTTATATAACCATCAAAGACACTTTTAGTAATTGTAGAAAAGCTTCAATCTGTGCCAAACTGTAGAATCAGGAGCTGGGTGAGCACATTTCTTATCTAAGCATGCTACTTTATGTAGAAAATCAGAACGTATTTGTATACATTACCTGCTTCTAATAATTAGAAAATACTTTTGGGTGTATGAATCCATCATTTTCATAGCATAGACTGATAAACCTACTTCAAATTACTAACAAGTGGATTCCAGTAAAATTAAATATTCATCCATCTATCAATTGAGCCAGTTTAGTCCTATTTAAAATCCCAACGGCCATTAGCACAAGGCCCTCTCATACACACTTAAGACAAGTAAACACGTAACGTTTCAATAAATATCAATACATTAGACCTACTGATGTCAGTCATTTAGAATGAATCATCTGCGTGTTTCTTTTGCATTGCTATTAGATTATTCATTTTATCAAATAACTCGTACAGATGAACTAATTTGTCTTGTGATTTGCTGGTAAGTATATTTCTGATTATTTTGGTAACTGATGCAAGTCGAACATTCCATGAACTGAACCCGTTTAATTTTGTCTGCCAGCTGACTCATTTTCAAAGAAGGCTGCTTCTCCGAGCGGTTAATGCACTGGGCCATCATACACCACGATACAGAACATAACAGAGATATGAAAAGTCATTCTTTCTCTGCCTCCTTCTTTTGGGGTTCATTTCGCAGTAACAGTTACCACATGATTTAAATCCTATCGCAGTGGTTCTCAACCTGTGGAGTGGGCCCCCCTAGGGGGACACGAAGTAACAAAAAGGGGGCCGCGAAGATGTGAATAAAAGAAAAAAAGAATCAAAAATATGAAAAAAACAATTGTTGAAACCAAAACAAATTAACTTAAACTACATTCTAATACTAGAACAATAAATATAGAGTTAGATAAATGTCGATAGAAGTTAAGTAGGTATAATAAAATATGCATCTACATTTCAAAAAAATGTTAGGGGGGGCGCGAATAAAACTGTTATGAAAACTCGGGTCGCAAATACTTAAAGGTTGAGAAACACTGGCATATTGGGTTGTGGTAATCACGTGAGCAGAGTACAGTAAAGTTCCTGCTTACACGTGCTAATCCACATGCAACACAGCACCACCCTACAGCGCCCCGATTAGTCAGTATAACAACCTTATCTCAAAATCACTCTCATTTTTACCTAAAAAAAAAATCTTAGAACACATTTGTCATTCTCAATGCAAGCCAAATCAACAAGAAATCCAAATATCTACGTAAAATACATCTTTACAACAGAGTTCTTACTCGGGTTCATAATCATTTAACCCTAACCCTAACCCTATATGTATTCTCATGACATATATAATATGCTCTCCATGTTTAATAATTTTTTCAAATATTCCAATGGAATACAAAAAACATATTTGAAACCAAAATGTGAAGAAGCCAATCTTGCACACAACCTGCATTAGAACAATTTTGAAGAAAACATTCCATTTGTCCGAGTAGAGTTCAATCCAGTTTCCCCGATTTCTCCAGAAAATATTGTATGTTAAATAAAAAAAATGAAAAAAAAAATGTTTTATTGATCAAATATTCAAGTTATAGGTGCAAATGTTCAGCAATACTGAAAACCTTGTAAGTTAATCTTCATTAATTTTGTTGTCTTCTTTACAGCACAAAGGGGCAGAGCAATGCTAGTGCCTTGTGATACAGAGTACCCTGCCTTTGTATCAGAGCGAACAATCAAAGAGACAACAGGGAATATCGACTGCGAAGAATGCTTCAAGTAAGTAAATGTTTACTTTCCGCACAGTTGTGTTCTCTTTGAAATTCAAATGCTTTAAAAAGCACTAAGCTGCCTGGAAGTGGCTGCTCTGCATTTGTCTGTTCTCTTGTATATTTGTACCCATAGCTTCTTCTTCCTCTTTCAGTCTAGACATTGAGAATGTCCTTCCTGCACTTTCCTATGTGTCCTGATAGTGGGTGAACTCACTAAAATTCTATATGTGTTTATCAGTACCTATATCACATAGTTCCTTTAGTCTCTTCATTATGACTGCATTTACATCCCTCCATTATCCAACCCACTGTATCTTAACTACAGGGTCACGGGGGTCTGCTGGAGCCAATCCCAGCCAACACAGGGCGCAAGGCAGGAAACAAACCCTGGGCAGGGTGCCAGCCCACCGCAGGGCACACACCCACACACTAAGCACACACTTTAGGACAATTTAGGATCGCCAACGCACCTAACCTGCATGTCTTTGGACTGTGGGAGGAAACTCACGCAGACACGGGGAGAACATGCCAACTCCATGCAGGGAGGACCCGGGAAGCGAACCCGGGTCACCTTGCTGTTAGGCAACAGCGCTACAACTGCGCATTACTGCATTTTTTTATGCTTAATTTTCTGAAGGGACAAATCCTGATTCCTTTCCCCACCTCTAGGATTCTGCATCCTTCTATGCCTTGACTCAGTAATCAGCTAGCTGGAAGTACACAGAAGGGGCATTTTGATGCAAACACTAGCCTACCCAAAATGCCTTGAGTCAGTAGTAAAATAAGACCAGCACTCTGATTTATGGTCCAATGTCAAAACTGAAAAAAATGTACTGACGTGCAAAGAATTTTAATTTGTAAATTATCCCTCCAAATATCGACATCTAATTAGACATTTAGAAAATACATTTGTGATTTAATCTCTTCTTTGTGTTATGTTATGTATCATTAGTAGGTCACTTATAAGTAAGTTGGTTTCCCTTCGTTGCTGTAGAAATGCACAGGTCAAGATGTTGAAATGGGTTTGGAAAACCCGGAGACACTTTAGGAAACTTTATTAGTATTACAACACCCACACACATAGATAGATACGGGGATGTTTAAAAAGTTTCTTCTAACTCTATTAAGAATTTCCTAAACAAATTTCATCGCTTTTCTACATAGTCACCTTTGTTTGCGATGCAATTTTCCCAGTGTCGTACCAACATTTTAATGCCTAATTACTACACCTCCTGCCTTCACCATCTCCAATGAAAGTATAAAAGTGCAGAAACATTTTAAACGTCCCTAAAAGATAGATAGATGGATGGATAGATAGATAGATAATTTAACGTAGTTGGCAGGATCACATAGATAGATCCATGTTCACACAAGCATTTGTTTTACATCACTCTGTGCTACTGAATGTGGAAATAATGTTTTCTGTGCTGGGCTTATAAGTTCAAGTGCCCTTCCCAAATGAATTGAGTACAAATGAAAGATCAATGTATTGTATGAAGGCTTGAGATGAATTAATGGCAAAGGGTGACAACGTCTACAAAATGGTGGACCTATAATAACAACCTGAATTACAATGACTCTGAATCTTAGAAACATCATTTTCTTAAAAATGTAGTCTATTTTAAGTGTTTTTGCAATTTTTTAATATCAACTTTTAACAAATATTTCTAATCAAAAATGAATTAATTAGAACTGATTTAACAAAATCATAATTATAGAGCTTCAGGTGTATATTTAACAGTATTATAAAAATGTCTGGACTAGGAGACTGCCATGCTGTAGTGAAGACTGAAGAGTGTGTATACAGTTATATTTATTTTATACAGTTTTCTATTGAAGTTGACATATGTACTTGGCAGCTATGCACTTTTAGCTCTTTTCTAAATGCTTCATTAATAAGTATTTTTAATGGAATGGGGAAAGTAATTCTTGTAAAACTTTGACATTTTTGGCACCCCATTCATTTTAATTCCCAAATAAAATTGTTACAGTCACAGAACACAAAAAAAATTTTCAATTGTTTTCTTTAAAAGAGAATTTTAGAAATCTGTTTAAATTGAAGGAAATATTTTTTCTGTCCTTCTCCAAATAAAATTGTTTTCTTCTCAGTATCTCCGTTTTAATGATGGGACCCTTGCTCCCCACCACTAATGCTCTCGAGTCTAAAAGCACGCTGGGAGGCGGTATTTTTGCCAGCGTTACTGTCTCTCTTCCAGCTGTATTATGCCTAATCAGTCACTCCAGTCTAAGCTCAAACAAAAGCTACAGAGAGATGCAGCTGTTTGGCTCTCAGACAGTTTCAATGCGAGGGAAGAATTTCTCCTTAATAAAGAGATGTTCTTCATTATCCTTTAAGGAAATCCATCTTGTATACAGAAGAGCAAATTGATTCATTTCAAGTGCTTGACAAGCAGCTTCATTCTGGGAATAATAAAATGAGGGAAAACTTTAAATACTGTGCATGCATGGCTGTACACATTTAAAAACAGAAATTATTTTGAAAGTAGTCCACAAAGTACCAACATACGTGTATCCTCAATTACAATTATGTAAATATTTTAGGAAAAGTTTTTTTTCTTTTCTTGGTATTAATTACAGGAAAATGTAATACTTATGCACAAAAATGAAGGTGGCTCATAAAGAATGGAAATCTCTCATTTTGCTTTTAAGTTTGCAAAGAGCTAATAAAGTTAGGTGCTATCATTTTTGTCTAGCAGCTTTAAATGCTTTGAAAATTATAGCTAAAACAGTACCACTGGCAAAAAGCAATTTGAAAGGTCTGGGTAGCATTAAAGTTAATTTTGAGCTGAATGAGTGAGGAAGAGAAATGCTCTTTTTAAGTGTCACTGAAAACAGGAGACATTATATCTAGAGAACCGTATTTCAGAAGTACGGATCAAACAGCAGAGCACAAGGGAAAAGGGGAAGCTGTGCCACTAAGAAGAATTTTGCATTTTTGTTTTACTAAAAAAATCCTTTCCTTGTTTCAAATAAAATAATAGCACAATTATTGTGTGAATCATCAAGAAGCTAGAATCGGAATCAAAACCTCCATTTAAGAAAAAGAAGATGTGAGTCACCATCGTGCTGTCGCTTTCATTGCAACCTCACAGGCATCAAGGTCTCCTCATAACGGATGGGTGGCATTAATATCACCAGCAGACTAGCTTTCATGGTAGTCATATACATACATACATACACACACATATGTGTATATATATATATATATATATATATATATATATATATATATATATATGAATACTAAACATTTGTATGTACACACTGTAATGCATTTTTTATACAAATGTACAGTATTCACATATATATTCATATTTACTATATATTATATATAATATGAATATATATGAATACTGTACATTTATAGGTACACACTTTAATGCATTTTTTATACAAATGTACTGTATTCACATATATTCATATTTACTATATATTATATATAATATAATATAAATAAATATATATGAATACTGTACATTTATAGGTACACACTGTAATGCATTTTTTATACAAATGTACTGTATTCACATATATATTCATATTTACTATATATTATATATAATATGAATATATATGAATACTGTACATTTGTAGGTACACACTGTAATGCATTTTTTATACAAATGTACTGCATTCACATATATATTCATATTTACTATATATTACTGTATGTATAATATGAATACTGTATATATGAATACCATTTGTAGGTACACACTGTAATGCATTTTTTTATTATCAATTTGTGTTGGATTTATAAATGTATAAAGATGAAATGTCTGCTATGTAAAATATATTTAAATGAACTAAAATTCAGTTACCCTTCTACAAAAGGTTTGTGATCTATAATGCAGCGTTCTAGTTTTCCTCTTAATCTGTGGTGCGTTATTTTAGTTCTTTTAATCGCCACATCATTTTGCGTCATTTCCCGCAGTTATGTTTGCTAAGGTGTCTTTGTTAGTGAACTTGTTCTGCTGCCTTTGAGTAGAGGGCTTCATTTATTCCTGCTTAATGTTTTTTTTTTTTTTTTTTTTAAATACGGGAGAATTCTGTTTCCTTTCCATATGAATGTCATTCCTTATAGAATTGGTTTCGCGTTTCTCTGTTCTGTGATTTTTTTTTTTTTTTGTTATTTTTCTCTACCAGTAGTACAAGTCAAGCTAGTGTCCTTTCTTAATGATCAGCCAAAAATACAATAATATATTTTTGATCAGGCACAAAAAAAAATGTTTCCCTGAATTTCACTGAGGAGAGTTTAAATAATTTTGCACAACTTGATTTAAAATCCTTATCCCAAAAGAGGGAGCCCTGCCCTGCTTTATGAATGGCAATTCTTTGCTTGCTCAGTGGGTCTCCTGTAGCACATAACAGGCGTTCCCTTACAAAATAATTCTGAAAATTGTGCTTTTCTTTATCCCCTACAAAATATCCCAACATTGTTTTTAGTTCTTATTTTACTGGCTAAGTAGAAAGATATGATGTTTTCTCTTATCAGTCCAACTTTTCTCAGCTATAAAATGAAGAAAAAAGCCAAATCAGCGAACAATACAAAAAGAGATATGCTAGAGTAACATATTTAAAGAATCATTTATTGGCAACTTCCATTGTCAAATGTAGCCAAAAGTAAATGTTCAAATGGCTAAGCACTTAGGAATACCCAAAGGCGTCAATCAGAGAGGCTTAATCTCATGTTATTAGATCCTCTGATAAGTATAATCAAGTTACTCTGGAAGGCGATGGTACAGATTGTTAAGGGCAAATCAAGCAAAACAAGCCTCTTTAAATGTGAGGTGCCCATTAGGAGAGTTTGTTCCGTCCACCCAAAAACACCAAGTGTCTTTTAGCTTTAATTCCTTAACCTACTTTGATTACATCCTTCTGCTATAAATTGGATAAACTAAGATCCCTTAACATGTACCAGCAGGGCTAATAAGAGGCTAGGACTCTGATTATACCACGGAAAGCTTGAGATAATAAGATTTCTTTTGATTATTGTTTAAAATACAGGGAGTTTGGATGAAGACGTCATACCTCTCTTAACACACAGGCCGATTCTGAACAGTCATTATTTAAAGAAGAATTTCATCCCCTCACTGTCTGAAAGGCTGCTCACTAAAAATACTTGGCTAATCAGTGTTTTGGCTTCGCTTTTTCTAAAACGAACTGGGATAAGTGGGCGAAAAGGTATCATTACCATTTCTGCTGGCCTTTTGACGCAGCAGATTCTTGAAATTTCCTTACAGACTTTGTTCACTTAAGTGGAAAGCTGTGAGCAATACACATTAAAGGCTATGCAGGTTTCTGGATTATAGCAATGCCAGCTGTGGTTTCAGATGTGCAAGCAGCCAGTGCTCCTTGAAGGGGAATGGCCGCCGAGACAGGTTTTGTTTGCTGAAAGGAGGTTAGCTTTGCTTTGCATGTCAAGTGCTAACTTGAAACCCTTCCAGAGCAAAAAAAAAAAAACAAAAAACTTTAAGGACAATATAGGGGTTTGTCACAAACACAGACATATTTAAAACCTACATTTTTAAATAGTCAAGAAACGTCTCTGATTAACAACATCGGTCCATTTCATCAATATTAAAAACGCCCTCATCAGTGGATCTGATCTTGGTCTAAAGATTTGCCACTCTGTGCGTAGTTGCTTGATTTCAAAAGTTACTCCGTCATATGTTGCTACTTAGTGAAACCCATTAATAAATGAGGCTTAAAAGGGTGGCAATATTTTATAATTACGTAACAGCGCTGGGATTTCACATCGTAATAACTAGGCAGAAAGAGTAATTAAGTCTTCAGTTTATAAACGGTTCATGTTTGGCAGCTGATTTCAGCACGAAACCACAGCCATTACACTGAAATTGTGCATTTTTCAATCAAGTGAAAGACAGCTTGACAGCTGTCACATCGACACATGGCCTTGTGTGCAATATGCCTGAACTGCAATGATCCGCAAAAAACAAACAATTAAACAGATAAGTGCTGACAGACTCAAGTGCTTCAGCACTTCTCATTACGACAAAAAAAAAAAAAAGTATATAGGCATAACTTCATTTTATACAGCACGCTCAGGAACTATTGGCATCAGTTATAAAACCAGACAAAAAGTCGCATCAACTAATCAGTTGTATGAGCAGCAGTGTTATGCTCCAAAATGAAAAATATTTGTTTTACTTTTTTCTCTTAAACATAGGTGTCAAAATTTATGTTGGGAACGGAATTCTCATATTTGAAATAAAACTCAGTCCTAAAGAATGTTTTTGGATTTCAAAACTTATCTGCTATATAAAAAAGGCCCAGGATCCGATTTGAATTTGGGTGCTGTGTTCAGATGAGACCAAAACAGAGAACTCGTTCCATCAGTCCATGTAATGAAACAAAACGTACACCAACTAACAAAATATAATGGTGGATAGCTAGTGTGGTGGGACCCTCTTTAGCTTCCATGACCCTACAACTTTTAAGATTATTGCATCATGGACCATAGTACTTATTTAGATATTCTTGCCAACAAGCTGCTTACCTTTGTTAGAAACCCACAACCAGGTAGCAAGTGGACATTCCAGCATGGTAATGACATTAAACTAAAAATCGGAAATTAAGAGGAAGTGCAATTTCAACCGAAGTCAAGAAGCACTTCTTTACTCAAAGAGTTGTGGGAATCTGGAGCAAACTATCGAGTCGTGTGGATGAAACAGAAACCTTGACAACTTTTAAGGAGCATCTGGGTGAGATTTTGGGACAGCTTAGCTGTTACCTGACAAAATGAATGATCTGCTCTCATTGGTCAGATTTCTTATGTTCTTATATTCTAAACACAGCTCAGATTCATAGACAACATTTTACAATCGACGACACAGCCCAACAGTTAAAAGGATAGCCACAGACCTAAGAAGATCACCGATCTGGAAAGTTTCTTATAGTGTGTTCTCCAATCTGCTGGACCATTATAGGAAAATAATTTATATTGTTATGAGCTTGATTGATTGTATTCAATAGTTT
This sequence comes from Polypterus bichir lapradei, assembly GCA_026402145.1. NCBI lineage: Eukaryota > Metazoa > Chordata > Cladistia > Polypteriformes > Polypteridae > Polypterus > Polypterus bichir. The sequence goes on along the minus strand of JANRMT010062840.1, from coordinate 862,342 downwards.
TTTTGAGAAAATAATAGTGTTGTTCATTTTAAAAAAACATATTTAAGTAAAAGTTTCCAAAATGCCATGCGGCCTACAATGCATTGCAAGCCATCACTGTCTGAACAGAGTTTACACGTTCACCCCAAGTCAGTTTTTGTAATTTTTCCTTTCACATCCCAGTGAGGTGTCTCTTAGGTTGATTGTTAATTTCACATTGGCCCCGTTAGAGTTGGGGTCAGAGTCGCTAAATACTGGTGCACCATTCACGTTGGTGTCTACATTGCGTGTTGTGTTGTCAGGACAGGCTTTAGCACCTTCAGCACAGTATTTAAATAAGGATGTTTGAAATACAAATAAATAAATGGCAGCAGTTTCCTAATATTTATGCATAATTTGGTATCTGTGCAGTTTACTTGATGTGGTTTTTATGCTGAACTTCATCGTGGATGCCAGTAATTATGAAGTTCATTGTAACTGAAAGTTTTTTTTTTGTTTTTTTTTTTCATTAAAATTTCCTTATTCACCACTACCGCCTGTTCTGTTTCATACATTTAAATGACAGTCGAAATGAGGGCAGAATATTAGTTTGAATAATTTGGACCATGTGTACCAACCCTCTAAATGCAGTACTGTATTAAAAAAGCGATTAATTAAAGTTAACTTGACAATTCGATTACTGAGGAGGCAGCTGCTGGGGAGAAATGGGATGCAAAGGGTCAGGATCCGTCCCTTTTTTTTTTTTCCCGACAATTTTATTTGGCAAAATGATACTCTTGGTGTAATGATGTACTTCATAGTTCATTTTTAAAAAAACATTTGTTTAACATTGATAAAATGACTTGATCATATCTGCATTGTTAACATTTGTTAATTTAGTCAATACTTTAGTACAAAGTATATCACACATATAGAGGAGCAAAGAAAGCACTAAGCCACCGGTATTGCTTTGAAATGTTTCTGTAAATGTAAGCCAAACTCAGTTAAGACAAGTTAAAATAACACATAAAAGAAACCATTAAATTCACATTTGCATTATGCAATGGCATTTTTTTTTCTTGTTTTAAACTTCATTAGACTGCAGTAGTCAATGAAAAAAAGAAAGACGGATACTGTCTACACATCTTAATAATTGGTGCTGGAAAAGTACATGGAGCAGATTGCCAATTTTATTTTTTATTATGACTTTTCATTTCATGCAAACATTTGTGGCCCTTCCTGCTTGTCATCATTTTATGCTTTTAATAAACTCACTGGAACACTGCAGTGATATGAACTAAAGTACACAGACAGCAATGACCTGTTGAGTCATTTAGAAAAATCTGAGTTTGATTTTAGTAACTCTATCTTGATAATGCATTTACATTCTGTCTTTTTGCAGTGGGAACAAACAAACAAAAGTATAAAAATATAACCACCACAGGAAGACTGATATAGTTTGCAAATAAACAGCATGTCATTTCCTAGTGACACAGGACAGGCGCTGTGCAGAAAGCAGTTTGGCAAACTCTTAGGGTATTTTTTTTGGAAGCAAAATAAGTTTGCCTTTTTGTCTTTTGCAGTGGGTTGGGGGTGTTGATGGCAAGTGTTCATTTGTGCAATAATAGAATAATTCCCCTTGAACTTAAATACTTTGTTATGAAGCCTAACGAATAAAAGAAATAAACTGTAAAGTCTGTCAAGCACTTTTAACAAGATGTATTTTGCAAGACAGTACCTTATAGCTCTCAGACGTGTCGCTGATTTCTAAGGCTGTTTTGAACAATATAATGGGCTAAAAAACAATTATTTTTTCCTTTAGGGGTTATGCTAATGTTCTTTAACGCATTTCACTAAGTAATTATTTTTTTCCTGTTTAGTTTTTATAAATTTTACTGCCAAATTTATTCAGTCTTATTAACTGTTCCAGTACATTGCAAGTATTTTGAAGTTTGCAAATGGAAAATGAATAAATTACTTATTTTCACAACATACTTTATCCATAATAATTATAACAAGTAACAAAAATCTGGTTCCTAGCATCTCCAATCAAATCCTAATTCAATTTTATTGTTTTTGCTGCTGCATTATGGGAAAGACACTTTGATGTGAAAACTGTCAATATTTAGTAGATACCCTTTTGTTTTATTTTTACTTGTTTTGTTTACAGTTGATGATTAGTTGCGGGTAGAGTCAGAGTCAGGCTTATGAGTCAGTGGTAGGGTTCATAATTGGCAACTATTATTAATTATGACAGTATTTGCTTATTTATATAAAAAGAAATTGTTTATTTGAATTCAAAATGATCAAATTGAAATTATTTGAAATATAATGTTTATATATACATATATATATATATATATATACACACATATACTGTACATAATATTGTCATATATATGTGTGTGCATGCATGGATCTATCTATCGATGTAATCCTGCCAACTATGCTAAATTATCTATCTATCTATCTATCTATCTATCTATCTATCTATCTATCTATCTATCTACGAAGTATGTTCAAAATGTTTCCGCACTTTTATGTTTTCATTGGAAACGGTGAAGGCAGGAGGAGTAGTGATTGGGTATTAAAAAGTTGGTATGGCGCTGGGAAAATTGCAAACTAAGATGACTATGTAGAAAAGTGATGTATTTGTTTTTGAAATTATTAATAAATAGAGTTAAAAAAAAGTCTGAAAATGTTTTGAACATCCCTCGTATTTAATTATATGACATTTTGTTTTAGTATTATGACGGGAGTGCAATTTAGAACTGTATAAAAAGTTTGCATGATAAATAAATGAGGGCCACTGCTTGCAGAGGCTGACAGACATGCCTGGTAATAATTCAGACCAATTTTTGGCCAAAATGAAAAAGACAAAACAATATACCAAATGAAATCTTTTAAAAGATCTTGATTCCCATGTTTGAAAAGCTGAAAAAAAAATTACTAAGTTAATGTTAAATGAACGGTGGCACAGTTGGTAGCGTTGCTGCCTCGCAGTTCGCTTCCCGGGTCCTCCCTGCGTGGAGTTTGCATGTTCTCCCTGTGTCTGCGTGAGTTTCCTCCCACAGCCCAAAGACATGCAGGTTAGGTGCATTGGTGGTTCTAAATTGTCCCTAGTGTGTGATTTGTGTGTGTGTGTGTGTGCCCTGCGGTGGGCTGGCACCCTGCTGGGGTATGTTTCCTACCTTGCGCCCTGTGTTGGCTGGGATTGGCTCCAGCAGACCCCCGTGACCCTGTAGTTAGGATATAGCAGGTTGGATAATGGATGGATGGATGGATGGTAAATGATCAGCTGCCAAAACTCTTAGGACATGGTTCATAAAAATACAGAGAACATCTGAGTTTGAAAGTCTTAAAGACAAAACAGCTTTACCTCTCTTAAAGCAAACAAGCCAAAAGTGAATTGTGTCAAAAATACAGTGTGAAATTAAAATAAAAAGAAAAAAAAATCAGATCTTATTTCATGTAAAGGTTTTTCTCACACAGCTTCTAACTTAAGATAAAGAGAAGCAGTGAGTCTGGGGATAGACATACTCATGGCTTGGGTGGGCCAGGGCTTTTCTAAAGGCTTGCTATTTTTGAGATTGCAAACCTGACCTGATATTAGAGAGCTTATTTGATTTGCCATTCGGAAAGAATGCTCCAAAGGATATTAAACATAAGAAGTTTGACAAATGAGCAGACCATTCAGTCCATCAAACTGGGTAAATCCTCATTTATTACTGACAACTAAATTAGTTTGGAGAAGACGGTGAGGGAGAACACCACAGCTAATGCCCATTGCACATTGGAAGTTTCTGAACAGTCCTGCTCTCATCTAGCCATTAGACAACTCCAAGAAGGAGTAGTGATCCTTTAATACTGTGGGTTAAATGGTTGTTAAAGAAGTTGGAATCAGATCAGGGTCAGCATTCTTCCCTCAAGTCAGTGGCTTCTTGATATGGACCATACTGACTGATTTCCCTTACAACTCCCTCCAGTGATCTTTTCATTTTAGTTCTGCCCAGCTTAGCTGAATGGTCACACTTATCATAACCTGTAATAGTTGCATGATTGCCCACCTTAAACCAAACATGAGTTAGCTGATGATGAAGCTTACCTGTGTCTGATGGCCCATCAGTCATTCCCTCAGCAGCTAAACTTGATCCATAACACATTACTGTGGAAGTGGATCACAGTATCTCTGCTCCAGAAGTATTATTCTAAAGTAGTTGATACTTTCTTGCATTTTCTGAAAACCTTAGCAACTATGTTTCTTTAAATATAAAAAATGTGTGCAAAAGAATGTCCTTTTCCTTGTCCAAATGAAAATTAATATGGAAAATGAGTTCATTGGTTCTTGGGGTGACGCTTGCACATATTTGATAGAAGGACTAGCAGACACAGTGATGAATAATACAAGCAAAGTATTCAAAAAACATGTTTAATTTCCAACTTCACAATACTGAATATTTTTCCAAACGACAATTGTGTCTTTCATTCCCTATTTTTTTTCTGCTTTAATAACTACTATAGAGAAAATGAGAAATTATGCCAAAAGAAAACTGTTATTCATCTCTGAATGAATCTTTTAGTACAGTTTTTTTTTTTTTCGAATCCTCTTGTTCCAACCAATTTAATAAGAGGGTAATAAATGCCTTTATTTGGTAGCTTGTTTATCCTCAGAGCTATGTCTCTTGTCATAAATATCCACCAGTGGGCGTTTGTACTGCTCTAAAAAATATATAAAAATGTGTATAGCACTCGCAGCTTTTAGCTCTGAAACAGGAAAACACCACATGCTTAAATAAGCAAGAATTTAAATTAAAAGCAAGAATTTACTTTCATTACCAAACTGGTTAGAATGAACATTAGCAGCCACAGAAGGGCCCCAGGAGCAAAGATCTAAACAGCTAAAAGCCAGATCTGACTCCAGCAATTCCCTTTTTAGTAAAGGAAGAAAAAAATTTAATAAAATAAAGAGTAAATGAACAAAGACAAGAAAATACTTGATTCAGGCATTTGCAAGTAATATGCAATTGACGTAAAGGCAGTCATTTTTAAGAATAGTAATCTTTGTATAATAATCTCCCACAATCTACATTATCATCAGTAATGCTGGTATTGAACCATTTATTAAATAATCAATTAGAAAAAAATCATACAGAAAGGGATCTGGGAACTCAAAGCAGATTGTATAAAATAATACGTAAAGTACGTATTCATCTGTGTCATCTCATTGTATAGATTGAAAGCAGAATCTGAGCACTTGTTTATAACTGAAGTCTAATTTCCCGTTTTTTCTGTAAAAATTGTGAGCTTTAATTTTTTTCTTCATCCCACAATGAAAACTGAAACGTAGCGTGCAGGCATGTTCTTCTCTTTTATACAACATGAATATATACTCAGGTGGACCAGTTCATTTTTTTTATCTTTTTCTTTTTTTAAAAAATGTGCCGTGTTTAACCCTTCTCTTTAGTAAGAGTGATTGTGGTGTCTGAGCCCCCTAAACTGTGTTCCCAGTTTTCTGTGCCTGTTCAGCCCACTCAGCTTCACTGTGCTAAAGTAGTTTTTTTATGAAAGGACATAAAGCTCAGGGAAACCTCTGTTTGCCTTATTCGCTGCCCTCTTTAATAAATATATGATATGGAAACATCCTAATAATGCAAGTTTGAACATAAACAAATGATCTCTGTCGGAGGATAGTGCAAATCCCAAACAAACTGGTAAATTTATGACTAATGACATTCCTTTGTATGCACAGTATCATTAAATTGATTGCATATGGTTCTGAAATCTTTAGAACTATACTAATAAATCTTCCTCGAATCCAGCTAATCTCATTAAATTTATTAAACAGAGAATCAGATTCAGTAAACCTTGTTTGGATTAGGAAAATTGATTAGAATGGGAAAATGTCCTTGTTGTGTATGAAAGGTACTCCGAATTGTATAAGCAAACTTGAAAGGAATGTGTTTTTGTTTTCAATAAATCTTTGAAATGAATTAATATAGTAGGACTGTGTAAATAAAGCAGATTGATTAACTTTTATCTGAATCTATACTGTTTGTACACAGAGTGGACTCTGTAAGAAGACAGCGAACATCTGTCTTTTATCCATCCATCAACTCCCAACTTCACAAAATGCAAATGACAGTTTCTGTCTTTCATTCGCTATTTTTTCTTTTGTAATAACTACGAAACCAATACATTTTCAGAAATGATATTAAACTTTTATTACTTTATATCTTTTTTTTTGGTCTTCTATACATTGTAATAAATGAACTATTATCATCTGTAGTGCCTTCTAAAAAACTGGTTTAATATGAGGCTAAATCAACAGATATTACCCCGTTCATCTGAAAAAAAAATCCATATAATCCTCTGATGACTGGATTCAAGACAGACACTTGAGTGTTTTGTTCAACCTACCTGGAAAGAGGTCTCTCTTTGAATTGCCTTTCCCAAGGTTTCTTCCATTTTTTCCCCTACAAAGGTTTTTTTGGGAGTTTTTCCTTGTCTTCTTAGAGAGTCAAGGCTGGGGGGCTGTCAAGAGGCAGGGCCTGATAAAGCCCATTGCGGCACTTCTTGTGTGATTTTTGGGCTATATAAAAATAAATTGTATTGTATAAGACAATTAAATAACAAAAATACTTGATGAGCTAAAATAATCATATAAAATACTCTACAAAATAAAAAAGAACAATCTGAAGATAAAGACATTTTCTAATTGCTACTGGAATTTAGAGTTTTGTTTTTTGTTTTAATAAGGCACACATTTAGACAGCAGTGCTAAAAAATTCGGTCAGCTGGTTTCTTTGTAATTACTTCAGCATTCAGAACAAAGTAGCCAAAAATACTTGGTTTCCATAGCAATAACAGCATCTGCAAATACTTCACAATTTTCAATACTTAATTTACTTCACAATATAATCTGCACCTCTCAAATGCTCATTCAGGAATTCTCAAACTGTCGTTCTTTGACACGTATGATGAGAGGTTAGTGATGATAATGTATTAGGTAATATGTAGATATTTTATTCACATTTTATACAAAAAATATATATACTGTATATGTATACATAAACACACACATATATATTTAAATATATAGTATATATACTGTATATGTGTATATTTAATGTCTTTAATATATATTCTTTCCAGGACTGTTACTGTTAAGTAAAGGACTAATGTCTACATTTATTCACATTATATATATATATATATATATATATATATATAAGATATGATATATACTGTATATATATATATATATATATATATATATATATATAGTACATGTATACACACACACACACACACACATATATATTTAAATATACAGTATATATGTGTATATTTAATGTTTTTAAAATATATTCTTTCCAGGACTGTTACTGTTAAGTAAAGGACTAATTTCTGCATTTTGATAAACTGACTGGAAGTGTAGAAACAAAAATTAATTTAAAGTAACACAAAAATCAGCCTTGATACTTGGTGAGAAGCAGACTTAACAGAGGATTAAACTCCTTCGCTGCTTTTGTTGCACTGTGCATTACAGCTGCCAGGTTCTGTTTAAAGAGCTCATATTATTTTCTCTCTTTTAGGATAATGCATTGCATTAGCACCTCATAAAGTTACAACGTACAGGAGATCTGAGGGTCAGATGTGCAGCATTACTGGAGCCTAGGTTTTAACCTCGATTCATATCCTATTTTCCTTTTATCCATAACAGCATGAGTTAGTGCAGCACTATTTAGTCTGCTTTAAAACAGTGTTTAGGAAAAGGGTGACATGCCAGTCAGGGTGCACTGCCATTTCCAGCCTCCCTGTAAAGATGAGAATATTTTTCTCTCTGTCAAATGAGCAGATCTTACATGATCAGCATAACATAAATAAAGGAAAACCTCTCTCTATGATTTTTCTACATAACTGTCAGAGTGAGCTTGAGGTATAAAAATATTACAGATCTTCAGACAAACCAAACCAAGCATTACCCATTTTGTTTATGCTGTATATTACGTAGGCTTGTCATGTAATATCAAGTTTCATCAGGGCTTTATGAACACCAGGCTAAAGCAGATTTGACTGTTACTTGAAGAGCCCATTTTCCAAAATAAGCCCCACTTGAATTATATTAATTGTTTATAGTATATTTCTCAGAAAAGAAATACGAAATAAACAACTTTGTGTCTGGGCCGCAGAATTGCATGTGCTTCCCAGTGGTTTATTTGATAGATAACCATGGCCATACAAGATGGCAAAAAAAAAAAGCCTGATCAGTTAAAACTGCCTCACCCACTAAACAGAGCAAGTGAAAGACAGAGGAGAATAAAATGCCATGAAGGCCTGGCCAGAGACTACAAAACTTTCATGCCATTAGGTGATAACACTTGGTCCTTTGCCAGAAAAGCCAGGATAAAAGTTCAAACTACCTTTGCTGGATACTTGAATTCTATAGTACGAGGGACGCTCAAAATGTTTCCGCCCTTTTTTTTTTTTTTTAAATTCTATTTATTAAGAATTTCAAAAACAAATGACATTACTTTTCTACAAAAAATGTTTTGTTTTTTTTCGGACACAACAAATTACTACTCCTTCCGCTTTCACAGTTTCCAACGAAAATACAATAGTGTGGAAACATTTTGAACGTCCCTCGTATGTATACATCCGTAAATTTAAAAAAAAAAAAAAGTCAAACTTGTACCTCAGGAATAATCAAAACATATAAGAGATTGGCCTAAGATGAAAGGATCAAGGCTCTTAATATAACACAACACAAGGAGATTTTAATACAGTAAGTAGACAACTGGAAACCATTGACAACAAGCAAGCGTATAATGGACACGTTTCGCATAGGTCATCTGTGAAAATCATCAAGAATATGTCACTTTTTTAGATGTGAACATCTTTGATGTACTCCCTGTGCTAAAAGGTTTTCCAAGGCGTAACGGAAGAGAATGACAATAGCATGGTGGAGAAGTCTCTTGAGGTGTCCTCTAGCAAGCTCTAACGATGATATCAAGGAAAAATACAAAGAAGTGGTCTAGTCATTACCCCCCAAGTAATATTTAAAGCACAGTGTGGATCATACAGCTGGCACTGGTTTGGTTGAAGAGGCCTCGGGCTGTAATTTGACAGTAAAGTAACTAAAATGAAGACAATAGTGCAATTAACTTACTGAATATAGAATATTGAAGTTGCCGACCTGCATAAGTAGGTTCCTCAAGGAACTGGCAGCAGTCATCTAATCATTTCATATGATATTGGCATACTTTAAAAATTAAAATATAAATTGGCTATTAGTGGTGTGGCAGAGTGCTTAGAATTGCTTCCATATTGCTGCAAAGTCTTGAATTTGAATCGCATCCCTGACACTGACTTTGAGCAACACTGAACTAGAAAAGCAGGACAAAAAAAAAAAAAAAAAAAGATGAATATACCATTATTATAATTGTATTATTCAATACACATTCATGTCCTAGTGAAGTGTGGTGTTTACATAGTCATGCTGTACTGTATTCTGGTCAGTACGATTCCATCCACAACGTGTTTCCTATTTGAACGTTTTTGACGCATGCTACTAGTAAGAAAATTTCTGCGCTGATAAGATTCAGTGAATATCCAGAAAGGTGGGGTTTTAAGGAATAAAATGAATTACTATATCTGGGAATTGGTACAAATTAAGCATGAGCTCTAAACCAATTTTTTAACAATCAGTTGGTCGACCTCGTCCACATATAGTATATTAATAAATCAAGCGTCATCTTCTCTAATAAAATGTGAGCATGTCTGTTGATGTGAGGTCACCTCACAGCCCCTTACTCACTGCAGAGTTAAAATAGTTGATCAGCAAGCACACAGCCAGCATGTTTCATAAGGGGCAAAACCTTGGCAGGTTTGGATGAAGCCAATCAGCACCTCATCATGCATAAAGAATCCATAGTTTATGAAGAGTCGCTTGAAAGGTGCTTGTGAACATTACAATCCTGTCCACCATTTAAGCACTGCAGTTTCAGACATCTGATCCTTACAATATGAAGATTTAGAGAATTGGCTTGTTCCACTTGAAAATTACAGTGCTACAGTTTATATGCAAGTGATTTTCAGTGGCATTTTAATTTGTAGACTCAAAACACTCAGCTACTAAAACGGACATTGTGTAACATTACTGGCCAGTCATGAATGGTATCACTGACAGGTTTCTTCTGCGCTCAGTGCATACTGTACAGTGTAAAAGCCACCCATATCCTAGGTCTACATTTGTTTTGACTATGTTACTCAATGTATATGGATGAGCAAAAAATGATCAGCACATGAAATTAGATTTTAATTTAAAATGTATTTTCTATTAAATCAGCCCTTGCACTCACTTTTTTGGTTTCATATACTGTACAGTTTTTCTAAGTGAGCACTACAGACTGCAAATTCAAACTCATTTTTAGCCAGTTCTTAAAGATTTTTCTCTTGCTGATATCCCTAAGTTCTTCTAATAATAGTTATCATATCTTTTTATTAGTGTATTCTAGTTTTCTTTATAGAAGAAATAAACTTCAAAAGCTTATTGAATGTATAGGGACCATTGTCTCAGGCTCCATATGACGTTAACGGTGAATAGTTCAGAAGTTGTTTTTTTGTAGTTGTGTCATACTGTAGTGTTATTATTCTTAAATGTTTGAAGAAATATCTGTAATTAGATGACGCACAAAGTGTGGGATGAAGAGTTGAGCAAAATGAAGCAAGTAATACGCCTGCTATGTAATAATAATAATTCATATTAATAATATCTTTATGTATGTAGCACCTTTACCAGGCTCAAGGCACTTGTTATCTTCCTAGTCAAAAAAAACACTTTAGCTTTTGTCCCTTTGATGGTGTGTGAGTGATCTGACTAAATCAAAGTTTTTATGAAATTGTTTTTATCAATTTTACTTTTGAAATATTTAACATTAAGGGCATCTTTAATGTCCATGTTTATTTAGCGTACTATACTATGGGTCAAGAATTCCCCAGACTAAACAGAAAAGGCATGAAGAAAGCACACTAACAAACCTCCATATGGAAAGACCTTGAGTCTGAAGAAATATCCTAATAGTTTATATAGTGTATCAATGAAATGAATTTCAAGTGAACAAAATGTCACTGTTATTGCATACTGTTTACTCCTGCAGTCAACTCTATTTATGTAAGTGTCATTTACAAAAGAGATTTAAACTGTCAGGCCCAAGCAACTGGACATTTGCACAGAAAAAAAGATCCAACAATACTCACGCAAGACAGAGATCATTGTCTGTCTCCCATTAGGAAAGCAGAAACTCAATGCATATAAAGATATAATTAATAGACCTCTAATTAAATCCAGACTGAAACCATCGTCACTCAGCTGCACAATCACACAGAATGCAGTGTTTTTTCAACTGCAGGATATATGCTAGGTGGAATTTTCATGCTTCTCTTATATTAACCTGAACATTTTTCCCCCATTGTCTCAATGTGAGCATGTTTTCACCTGTGACTGGCTGCTGTTCTATTAAAGCTGGGGCCCTGCTTTGCTTCTCTTACTGCTGTGATAAGCTCTGAAACATAAGACCCTGGTGCAATTAAAAAATGGATGGTTGGATGAAATGTAGCAAATGTGGAGAATATTAAAGTTGACCTATCCATAAGAGGTTAATACAGACTTTTATTACACAACAACTCAACACGAGGTTAATTGAGCTGGATATTAAATGTAATGCTATAGAACATTCAGATATTTGCTGTCAAGACACCCTGACATATTAACCAAAGCAGATAGTTTTATAGTGGCAGATGACTTCTGATGTTGCAACAGCATGATTCATGTAGATTTCCATGAGCATTACACTTCCCACTAAAAGCCAAACAAGATGTTAAAATAACTAACTAATAAGTGTATATCAGGCTGTGTGGGCCCAGCAATGAGACCAGGGCTATTAAAAATGAAAGAGCAGATTTCAAAAATTTATTTCAAACAAACTGTATAAAACAGAAACATATTCCACATATCACTGGATAGAGGAAAGTTCAAAGTTTAAAAATTTAACTTCAAGAAGATTTGAATGACTTAATTTTCATGCAAGATAGTGCCCCACCTCATTTCTGCTTCCAGGTCTGGCGTTACCTGAACAATATCATTCCAGGACGATGGATTTGAAGAGGTGGATAACAAGATCTTGCTCATCGTCTAAGGCCTCCCAGGTTTCCAGACTCTACCCCCTGCGATTTTTATCTATGGGGGTACATTAAAGAAAGAGTTTCAGAATTATTCCCAGAAACTTTAATAAAAGTCACAGGAAGATAAGAATTTGCCCTCCCTCAGAATAGAACATAAGATGTATTTACAACGTGTCCTACACCTATTCCCAGCTAGGAGTGAGAGGTCACATTTGAGAATTAATGACGTCACTTCTTCACAACACTCTGAGCTGAAATTTGAAACTCATGATGATGTTGTGTAATTTTCTAAGAATGAACCACATAGATAATAATAATATTCAAAGTAGTAGTAGAAGAAGAAGAAGGAAAACATAATGTTGGATATTGCCCTACGTAATGTTGGATATTGCGCTAGACTTGCCAATACAGAACAACTTCGAGAGTTACACTGTAATGAATACCAAAATTGAAAGACAGCAATCAGGCAGGATTATTCTTTAACAATTAGTAATCCAGGGGTTGTTCTTGCCTTACACCCTACGCTGGCTCGTAAATGCTCCAGTTTCCCTGTGATCCTGCCTAGGATAAAGTGGGTTTACAAAATGGATGGATGATCACAACTGTACTTTCAGATGATTCGCCTTCCCACTGTTATGCCAATAAGAAAATGTTGTAAACTATGAGTTTTACTGAAACTAGACACAACTATTTTTACGTTGTTTCTGAGATCACAATCGCTCTTCTACTGTCCCGGCTTCCTTTCACTGTGCCGTGCTGTGTCCCTCTCTGAGAAGCTCTGTTTTTCTAATGCTCCTACTAGTCTCCTCCTGTCTTCTTGAACCTTCCTCCTGGCTTGTAAGTGTAATGGGAATGTCCTCAGGGTTTGTAGAATGCAAACCTCAACGTAACTGTGTGAAATTTCTCTGTCCAGAAACCATCCTGCCCCGCTTATCTTCATGGTACTGTGCTGGCTACTAAAGTTCACCAGTGTGCAACACTTGCAACTCACAAATGTGTGCTAATCAACACTTCGGGCCGTGATGTTTATGTGTGAACCGATTTGCATGAGTGCCGCTTGCTTTAACTTTTCCCTAATGTGGAGTGGTAGTGAAATGTATAAATCTGAATATTACCTCACGTGTTACAAAGGCTTTCAAAGTTTGGTGCACATTTCGGAAATGCTTGGTTTTGAAGTAAACAAGTCATCACTATTGCAAAACTGTACATTACTTGTAATGTTACACTTTCATTTTGACTGACAGCGCATGACTTCTCCACATACGTAGATGGAGCAATCATGTTACAAAACAAAATTTGTTATGAATATTATTCCATCTCTGTCAAATCAATATCATTTTACGAGTTCATTGCTGTCCAGAGTTTCCAAAACTTTCAGGCTTTCCTTGAAAATGTATGCCAATTACTGCCTGAACGTCATCCATCTTCAGGCAACTCTTAGTGACTTGGGACAGCTCACAAACTCTTCTAAATCCTGATGAGGTTAGGAGTAATTTTCTAATCTAGAATAATTGACAAACTGCAGTTAATCTTACTCCAAAGAGTATTACCAAGTTTGAATCGCTCAGTTGGAACTGTTTTCCTACTCTGAGACACTTGATAAATACAGGCCCAGAGAATGGATGTTTCGAGGCTTTGCAGGAATCGGGGCTTCGGCTGTTTCTTTGATTTTCACAGGCTGGGTTGGCTGGTTCTCCCTTGGGGTTTCACACTCATTCAAGGAGTGGTGTTACATTGATCGGGAGCTATGTTGTATTGGGTGGCTAAAAAAGATTGGGCAGCATAGTACTATTGATTTTATGTACCCAGGGCTGAAAGATCCGAGACTTGGCACCATAGATCAGGCCCAGAGTTCCTGATTTGTACCTACGGTATCTGCTAGGTCCAGATCTTAGTTACAGTGAATATGAATAAGGACATAAAAAAAAATGGATGAATGAATGGTTCTGTTAATGGATTAATATTGGCAGGTAGAGTTTTTTGTTTTACCTTTGTAAATGTCACCCTAAAAACATTTTGTTACTATTTTAATATCTGCAGAATTGAGGTCCCAGACATCCACATTTTACATATAGTCAACTGAATGTAATTTTAATTTTAATGAAGTCTCACGTATTAATCAGTCTTAGGCATTTCTAGGCCATCTTCCTCAGCACCTTTCATTATCCTTAGCTCAAGTTCTATTAATTCAGTTTAATTTACAATATGTTTTATATGTAAAATAAATAAGTAGAATTCTACTCTGCTTAAAGGGTCATCCAGAGATGATAAGATGTGACCACAAATGGATCTTACAAAATTTAAGAAGTGGTGTGTGATGGTGTCAGGAAGCATATGTGGTCTTTTTTAAGACAGGAATGAAAATAAGCCACTGTAGCCTTAATTCGTCTGAGACTTCCATGTTTAAAAAAGCATAAGCACTGGCTTACCACATGCCATTCTCTCTCACTCTGTAGTGTACAGCCCCACAATCAGTAGAAAAATTACTTTTTCGACTACAACAGTTAAGAATGTTTTTGTGGGTATTTTCAGTGGCCTATTTGTGACCCAGAAACAGCAACAGTTACAGTAACTCTTTTCTCATATTGGCAAAGATGGTCAAGTCGGGCTTTTGCATAAAATCACTCACATCAGGCCTATTTTGGCTACGTACTGTATATCCATATTCTATACAATGAGGTCTACTGATTGTTCTAATCACATTGATATATTTTTTTTTATTTCTCCTATACATTCTGCTTCCCTTTCTCCTCACTCTCTGCACCAGAGATTTTTTTTGTGCATCTTTAATGCACCAAACAAGGCACAGCTGGCATTTCTTTTTGAAGATGCTTAGGTCTTTTAACGTCTGTGACTTGCTACTGACGATGTTCTGTCTGTCCATAGTTCCTAGTCTACTGTTTTAAACTGTGATCTGCTGGTCGAGTAAAAACCAACTCAGACGATGGCAAATCCCTAAGTAAACCAATTGTAAATTCCATCTGCATTACAGGACTGAGTCACTAGAAAAATTGGCAGAAAAAAAGGGTGATGTCAGAATGAGAGACCATTGTGACTAATACTGACCATTCTCTCCATGACTGCTTGTCCTCAAATGCCCTTTCATTCATCCATGGTGTGTTATGATACCCCAATAGGGCTTTTTTATTGCCCAAAGCCTGTATGATGCCTGCCCACATCACGCTGCTCTTCACCTCAGCCAATTATAAAGGACAAATAGGCATACAGTAGCTACGAAATTTTATACACTGAAACTACAATAGGGTGTATCATTGTGGGTCTATTTTGCACTTTGCTTTTACTGTTTTGCACTATGGTCTTATGTTTTGTTTTTCTGTTTGAGAAAGTGGATTTTTCCTTATGGAATCAATACTGAGAAGAAAAGGGTTTTATTTGGAGAAAGGCCAAACAAATATTTTGCTTGAAAATTTATATTGATTTGTAAAATTCTGTTTTAAAATAAATTCATTGAGGACATTTCTTTGTGTTTTTGTTACTGCAGTAAATTTATTTTGGAATTAAAATGAATGGGGCATCAAAAATGCCTTAGTTTTACAAGAATTACTTTCTTCATTCCATTAAAATACTTATCAATGAAGCTGTCATTTAAGAACTTAATGTGGAAAGAAGCCAAGCACATATAGCGACGTCAATAGAAAATAGTACAAAGATAAATCAAAGAAAAATATCCACACACACTTCAGTCTTCATTACTACTATGGCAGTCTTATATTCCAGAGATTTTTCTAAAACAAAATATTGTTAAATACGCATCTGAAGCTCAATGTATAGTTATGATTCTATTAAATCAGTTCTAATTCATTAAGAAAATTTTTGATTTTTTTTAAATATTTTTAAGTTGGACTATATTTTTTAAGAAAAGACCTATAGAATTCAGATGGTGCGATAAGATTCACTATAATTCAGGTTGTTACTAAGGGCCTGCCATTTTGTAGATGTTATCACCCTTTGCTATTAGTTCACCCCATACCTTCACACAATACTTTGATCTTTCATTTTGAATCAGTTCTACTCAATTCAATTAAATTTATACATGAAAAGGGTGCTTGAATTTGTAAGCCCAGTACACAATGCATTACATATACATTCGAAATATTAGTTAAAACGTAACACAAAGTTATGTAAAACAATAGGGCATAGTTGTCCACCAAGGAGGTGTACCAGCTCCTTCCGACTCTGGCTTCTTGACTGGAGTGAGGCGGCCCCTTTAATAGGTGACCTGGAAGTGCTCCAGGTGCTCCCAGATCCTCTTCCGGCAGTAGTTCCGGGTGTTGCGGAAGTGCTGCAACCCAGGGCTCTGAAATTGTCCAGGTGCCCCCTGTGAGCCAGGGGGGGTTGCCCTCTTGTGTTCCGGGGGAGGTATTGCCCTAAATATGCCCTCTCCCCAAGTCCTTCCGTCACAGGGGTGTCCTGGCCGCCACTAGTATATAGTGTGTGTGTATATATAATTATATATATATATATATATCCATAAGACTCTATCTATCTATCTATCTATCTATCTATCTATCTATCTATCTATCTATCATAAATTGTGCTATTTACAGATCATATCAAACAATTTCGAACATTAAGAAATTTTACTTTGAATAAAAAGGAATGTACAACATATGTTCACAGGTTTGTTATTTATAATTTGGAATTTGTGTCTTTAGGACAATTTGTGTAATTTTGAATTGTGGGGTCTAGAGATTTAGATGCATTTGGATCATTGTTTTGAAAAGTCAAAATGAAATCCAAAATTATTCAGACTAAAAAGCAACAGCATAGGCTTTGAAAAGAGGCTTCAGTCTGTCTTCCCCATCATTTGAACAAGTTATGGTTGACGGTAGGTTCATTTCATTTTTGGGTTTCCTTAATGTCTTTGATGTGTCTGAATAAAATTGTTTACACGTCACTTAAAGACATGAGGAAAAAGGCCTGGCATTTCAATTAGCACTGACCACATTGAAAGGCATAGACGTGTGATATTTTCATGCAAAGGTTATATGAACTTTATTATTTTTTTTATAACCTTTGTGGGGTCAAACCCATTCCTACAAAGCACATAATAAAAGGAAAATGTGAAATATGTCCACTAAATGTTGAGTTCTTTTGTTGCTCTTTTTCAGATCCTTTGTCATCCAGCAGATCCCCAGTAGCAATCTCTTCATGGTGGTGGTCGACAACGAATGTGATTGCACATCTGCCACACCCATCACAATGGAACCAATTGAAATCATGTATATCCTTGTTTGCTTTAAATATTTTTGAGGCAATGGTTCTTAAGTCATTTTTATTTTTTAAGTTTTTAATTTTAATAAACACTCTTTGTGTGTCTAATTCATCAGGATGATAAATATTTAGTGCCCTGCAGTGTTTGCCAGAAAAACATGCTTTAATGTGATGTTTTATTAGATTTATTATCATCGGCTTGTTGCTTGAGGTGGGTAGAGTGCAGTAATAGACATGTGCTCAAGTGGAAATGTATTCATTATCCCATTAAAAACTCCAAAACATTTTGTCTACATACTGGAGCACAACTGCATCAACAGAAATGTTCACGAGATGGTTTATTGAGAAAAGTAAACGTAATAGTTCTGTTGTTAATTACGTTGTTTAGATTGGGCTTTTTAATGCATGTCCATAAACAGCAGTTGTGCATCAGCATAAAGACCACAGAGCTCTTAAAGAAAGCCATTCCTTAACATGAGCAAACATAATGAATCCCTTAAGTGCGAACGTTTGAAGTTCCAAAAGGACAGAAGGCGGCCAGACTCCTGTCATCCATTCCATGAGGAGGTAAGAGCTTCTTTAAGACAGTTGTCTTCTGAGAAATCCCAAGGCGGAACACAAAAGAATAAACTATGAATGCAACTCTCTGTTTCAGTCTGTAGAATGTGACCTTTAAAATACCTACATTACTAAATAAAAATGTGAGCTACCAATGTGTTATGTGTTTAAGCCGATTCAGCACTGTGATGTTTTTGTCCAGTTCAAATAGCACTTTCTGTGGTTGCTCTTCAGTACAATATGTTCTGCCACTCAGGCGGGGTCAGGCATGCTTCTCATTTCTAGGACCCTCTGAAAATAATAACCGCCGCCACTGAGCAACCTTTCAAAAGTTTTTCTTTCTATCTATTGAATTTAAATCCAGAGGAATCATTGTTACACGCCAATAAGGTTTGGGGGACTGTTTAACTATGATACAAATTCTAAATGCGAAAAGGCCACAAAAGTTATTTTCCTAAGCCGTCCCCAGTGTCCAGATGGTTTTGTAATGTCTCCAAGTGTTTGTTATTGCCAGTGAAGCTCAGTTTTTCTAATCCCTTTCCCCCTTTTGTAGCTAATTTATTTAATAGTATAATATTGTTAAGCTGCCTCGCTGTAAGGAGACCCGGGTTTGCTTCCCGGGTCCTTCCTGCATGGAGTTTGCATCTTCTTCCTGTGTCTGCGTGGGTTTCTCCCACAGTCCAAAGACATGCAGGTTAGGTGCATTGGGAATTCTAAATTGTCCCTAGTGTGTGCTTGGTGTGTGTGTGTGTGTGTGTGTGCCCTGCTGTGGGCTGGCACCCTGTCCGGGGTTTGTTTCCTGCCTTGCGCCCTGTGTTGGCTGGGATTGGCTCCAGCAGACCCCCGTGACCCTGTAGTTAGGATATAGCGGTTTGGATAATGCATGGATGGATGGATGTTGTTAAGCATAGTATATAGTCTTACTACTGCTAAATAGTATTGGAGAAAATTCATTTTTTTGAGGTATTGTCCACAGAAAAAAAAAATTGCTCCCAATGTGCAGTAAATTTACAGGAGCCTATCCTCAGCATCTTCTTCTATCATGATTGCTTGGGAAGAGACTTTATAAGATCATCATGCGCTTTATACATCTTACTCCTACTTCTCATCATAACATCAAAATTATGCATCTTTAGTGCCAATGCATTTTAGAAAATAGGCATTCTACAAAACGTTCAATCTTCCTCTCTCTTTGTCTTCTACGTTCTTTTAAGATGGCGAGTGTAACTTTAAGTTACTTTTTGGGTTATTTTGTTTTTGAGAAACTAAATACTCTGTATTGCTTTGTTATATACAATTTGGATCAAATTTGGATCAGCTTTCACTTTAGCCTCTTTAAATAAAATAGAACATAGTGATCTTTGGGACATGCTCAGATTGTCATTTTCAGTACGGTAATCATTAATCCATTTTCCTGCTTTCTTTATGTCATCTTGGTTGTGGTGGAACTGGAATCCTACTTTATTCCAAGTTTACTGGTACAAGGGATTACCAGTTCTTCTTAAATGGGAATGCCAACCCTCTACAGTACAATTATATTAAAATGAGTATCTCAAGGAAGCATAAATCAGTTCTTTTACAACCTCAGTCACAAACATTGCCAAATTACAAAATTTAATGATTTGTTTTCTTCATTTCTAATCTGCACATAAAAATTTGTTTTACTTAATATGTTTTATGAGCGATTTTTCTTTACTAAACCGCAGGCCCCAGCATCAGAGTGCAGATATCTCACCAAGGTCTGGAAATTACATTCAAAACAAACCCAATCAAGCTCTTCAAATACACCAACATATATAAATTTGAAAACAATGATACTATCTGGGTGCTAAGGACCAGTACAAGAGAATCATCTTTTCCTATTTTATCATTGGAGTTTTATTAAAATGTTAACATTTATCACCGTATAACATTTTTAAATGCCAGCATTTAATAAAAAAAACATTAATGATAAACTTAAATACCAATTTGGAACTGTGAATTAATCTAACCTGCATTTTTTTTTAGGTTATGGATGGAAAATATATATAAGGATGTGAGTCAATCAGTCGTTTGCTATCCAATTTAGGGTGAAGTGGTGGCTCCGAGGCTAGGGATCTGCGCCAGCAATCAGAAGGTGGTTGGTCCGAAATGCCACAAGTGTCTCCACTGGGCCCTTTAACGTGCATTTGGGTATGATGTTGATCTGCACCCAGCCTAGCAAGCAGGTCCTCCAACTTGTAGGGAAAACGTGGGGGTTGTTGGGAGGATTGGCACTCCAGCCACTGTTTTTTTCTTTTTTTTTTTTAAAAAAAAAACAACTTTACAGTGTAGTGCTGAGGTGTGTCTTCCATTGCATGGCTGCACTTGGGTCCCAATCCAGGATCCAGGTGGTTCGTTATATGGTGGGTGCGGTAATGCGCTGTGAAATCGGCGCATGTTCCCAACCTCTCTCTCTCGCTCTCTTAGTCCTGAACAGGGTCGTGAGGGGATCTCCTAGAGCCTATCCCAGCTAGCATAGGGTGCAAGGCAGGAACAAACCCTCGCCAGGATGACAGTCCATTGCATGTTGTACACTCACAAACACACACCACAACCACATACTAGCACAAATTTAGGATCACCGATTCACCTCTCCTGCAAGGAAACACACACAGACACAGGTCACTAATTAAGAAAAGGGTTAGAATGAAAACCTGCAGCCACTGCGGCCCTCCAGGGCTGGAGTTTGAGATCTCTGCCTTACCCTTTCTTGTAGTTGTAAGCCGAGGAGGTTTTGTACTTTTATATAATACTGTACAATATATCCAAAATTTTAGTTCTAGTGATTGGCTCTAGTGAATGGTCTACTTGATTTTAAATCATTCCATCAATTCATCCCTTTTCTAAACCTGTTTATCTAGAGCAAAGTCGCAGGGGAGCTGGCACCTATCCCAGCAAGCACTGGGAGCAACGTAGGAACAATCCCTGGATGGGCTGCCAGCCCATTGCTGTGATTTTTTTAAATTTATTTTAATATGTGTGTCTGTTTGTGGAGAGAGTGTCGACCTTGCTGAGAGGCTTACTTACCTTGGCAGTGACATTCATATCTCTGGTGACTCTTCCTATGAAGTCAGTAGACGGATTGGGAGAGCATGGGGAGGTCATGAGGTTGCTGGAAAGGAGTGTGTGACGCTCCCGATATCTATGACAAACATGTTCTGAGATTCTTTAGGTAAGGTGGACAGATGTTTTGAGGTAAGGTAATCTTACTCACTAATCATGGTACTGGAGAATGATGATGTGGTGCATGTTTTTTAGTGCATAGAAGTAAGAATTTACCTGTATTATATGCACATGACTTTATATAAACCTACTTGTCTTGTTAGCTGATCTAATGAACCATGGGGTGATCATACCTTTTATACCAATTTTATTTCTATAGCATGCATTAATCTGTCTTACTATGCAAAATTAGTTTATATAGCAAACACCATTAGAAAAGTGAGGAGTAGTTTTTAAGTTAATATTTAAGTTTTTAATTTAATTTATAGTAAAGTGCAATAACTAAAGGACATAAATAAGTGTTCATAAATCTTTACACTGCCTTTGACGAATACAGTATGTACAGTGGATTCAGAGGTATTCAGACCCCTTCACTTTCTACACTCATAACTCTGTTGTAGATTTCATATTAAAAGGATTAATCTGCCAGTTTTACCCATCAGTCCACACTCACTAACTCATAACAATAAAGTTAAAACATGTTTTCAGAAAGGTCTGCAAATTTATTAAATATAAATAATTTTGTTGATTGTATAAAGTTAAGGACTCTGAAAACCTTCTGAATCCAATGTGTGGGTGTGTATATTTTTATCTGTCTATCTATAGGGATAGATATATTATAGATGGATAAAAATATACACACATACATGTTGGGTATATCTATGTATATACAGATATCTATATTTATCTATCTATATATTATATATATATATATATATATATATAAACCCAACGTTTCTCTGTCTGTCTGTCTGCTTTTCACGAGAGAACTACTTAATGGATTTAGATCGGGTTTTTTTCTAGAATTTGCTTGAACATTCAGGTTAATTTTGTGACTTTTGTCATCGCACTAAGTATCATAGTTCACTTGTGGTACTGATTTATTTGCATGAATCAGAGGAGTGGGGAGCCAGGCAGGGTCCTCCTCACTGTCCTTTTTCACTAATAAGTGGGCATATTGGTATATTAGTATATTGTATATATTAGTATATTACATAAACACATATACATTTATACAGTATACATATATGGAGTGAAATACAGCTGTATTTTCCAAATATATTGTTTCAAAATGTCACTTTCATTAAAAGAATAGTATTTGACTGTTGGGAAATTGTTTGTGTACTCTATTAAACTGATTGGTAATGAAAAATCTTGTAAATAAATCACCCAAATATTTATGACACCAATTTCATAAGCTATAAGCAGTGCAACTAAAAGTTTATATTGAAAATGTAAGAAAACATAATTACTTACAAAACTCAAACATAAAACTATAAAACAAGAAGCTGGTGCTTTAAACCTAGCTCAGCCGCCAATGAGACACTTTGGGGTCAAAAGCCACAGTATTAGAAAAAAAGGAAGCATATATTTAAGACATAAAGGATAAAATAACCCAATGGAACATACTATGTAATCTTTTACTTTATTAAATATTTCTACTTGTGAGCAATATTTTCATGGTCAGGTCTTTCTATTTACACAGATATTTGTTGGCTAGTAAAGTAATGCACTTTGAGGATTAAGGAAATATATCAATTTTTATATGCTATATGAATATTTTTATATATAAATCACCGCCACGTTTATCAATATTTTCTTTGTCCCAAGTAAATGTTTAGCCAAGCACAGAAATGCCTCTGTTTTGCCTGCCAGTAATGTATGCTGTAGATTCCAGCCTTTTTTTTTATTTTTGGCAAAATTAATTTTAACCCTTATAGAGCTAAATGTGGACCATCCTTTTATAGAAAGTAGGAAAAATGCATTACGTGTGGTGGTAGCTTAAAAAAAGCTTTTAGCATCGTTGTATACCTGTATGCGAATCTGCAATTAAGGACATTTCAGTGCATGGTAGAAAAACCATACCAAAGGATCAATCATCTTTAAATTGCTGCTAGCTGACTTTTAAAATCATGGTGACACCAATGGGAAAGCTAAATCGTTTATATTTGAAATCCAAGACTAATGCAAACATGTTGCACGTGTATTTATTAAAATGATCAGTATTTTTACTAAACCAGGTGGCTTGACGTCTAATGTATTAACCTTATACAGAAATTACCTAGACATGCTGAACTTCATTGTTTGGCATCTAGCACTAAATATGCTGTAAAAGTAACTTAGAATCCTATCTACCTCTCTTAATCAAAGTTACTGAGAATTTCTGAAGAGAGAAATCATTGGTATCTCTGATCAGGTAATAAAGCAATAAATAAATTAAACAAAATAAAACAATGGAATACAAAATAAGCAAGACATTTCAGGTAATAATGACAAACCGCATTCTATGGCTTGATTCTCGTCATTAAAAATAGAATGGTCACCACCATGCAATGTAGCACTGTATATTGTGACATTCTGCCTAATAGTTTTGTGAAGTATATTAAAGCTAAGACTAAGAACTAAGAACAGAACAGAATTAAAGCTTGCAATATTACACTGACAGTATTTCTCAAGCTCAGTGACTATAAAAATAATAATAATAATAATTTGATTTTGGCTTTCAGGATACTTAAGAGCATAGTACAAGATAATACATGGCAAGTAGCAATTTTAATATAACAATTAAAGATAAATTTAGGGTTAAAAGAGAATCTACAGCATTAGGAGGGCAAGTTTGAAGAAGGAGTTTTAGGTAGTTTCAGTCTAGGAAATGCTTACAAATGGAGAGTTAATCCCAGAGCTGAGGAGCACTGATAACAAAAGTGTGACTGTCCAAAGAGGCGAGACAGACTGATTAGATGACAAGAAGGCCAGGAAAAGAGGAGCAAAAGCAGTAAGAAGATGTATTAGGTTTGTTCAAAAAGTTTCCGCACTTTTTTTAAACTATATTTATTAAGAATTTCAAAAACAAATGACCTCAGTTTTCTACATAGTCACCTTCCATGGCAATACACTTTTCCCAGCGTCGTACCAACTTTTTAATGCCATCAGCAAAAAAATGTTTTTGCCTTCACCATTTCCAATGAAAATATTAAAGTGCGGCAACTTTTTGAATGTCCCTCGTATAACCCTTTGAGGACCTCTTGCAAATATGTGAGGGCCAGATGATGATAATAATCTTATACCTGCAAGCCAGTGAAGTTTATATAAGAGAAGGGTCAAGTCATCATGAGACTAAGTTTGATCTTCTAAAGGTGCAACAGAACTATGGAGCAATTGCAGCTTGTTTAGTAACAATTTTAGCAAGGTTGTGAGACAAAAGAATATTACAATGGTCTGAACTTGACAAAGTAATTAGTTTTTAAGATACAGAGTGGAATAGTGATGTGTTGAAATGTTATGGAGGTGATAAAAAGCAACAGGATATGGAAATTAACATGGCATTCAAGAAAACAGTCCTGTCTGCAACAATACCAAGGTTTTAACTTTGGAGCATGGAGGAATAGAATTACCATCAATGCAAATGTCAAAGCTGTCATGTTTTGAAAAGGTAGCTTTGTAGTCCATAAGGGGAATTTCAGGTTTGTCATTATTATGCTTCAGAAGATGAAGTGTCATTCAGCTTTAAATATCATGAAGACCACTAATCACAGATAACGAAGGGAAAATCTCACAGAGTCAGGTAAATGTATAAAGTCGAATGTCATCACCATTGCACTAAAAATTAATGCTATTTTCATACATAACTGAACTGAAAGGACGTAGGTAAGTGATTAGAATAAGGAGCCTAATACTGACCCTTGAGGCACACCGTGGATAAAGAGCAAATTATGAGAACTACAGTTTTTCAAACAGATAAGCTGATTATCTGATAGTCATTTATGACTAAACCATCAATAAGCAATGCCAGTAGGGAGACATTCAGTGCTTGAGAACTGGTGTCACATTCTTTATCAAGGTCCAGCAGGATAGGAATGCCTAGCAGTCCAGATTCAGAAGCCCGAAGATCATTTGTGACTCTTTTCAAATCTTTTTTAGTTCTATGTTTAAAATAGAAACCAGACTAAAAAGTTTGTTATATCTATTAAAGTTCAAATAGTCCTGATATCGGAAAGCAATGCCGCATTCTAAAATTTGTGAGGGTAGTAATTTTAACATAATGTGGGACTACACCAGAGGAGAAGCAAGAGTTAATAACAGCAGTGAGGAGAGGAGCAAAGTAAAGTAAACAAGCTTTGTGTAAAACAGTGGCAAGAGGGTCATGATGACAAGTGACTGGATTAGAAGTACAGATCAGATCAGGAATAACCCTCATCCTGACACAAGCACAAATATGTGGGCATAGAATGTGCTTATTTTTGGAGTTCTCAAATGTTTTTATAACCTGAATTGCCCATAAGAGTTTGCACCATTGCAAAAAATGTTTTTCTTTGGTATTTTTAGTATTCTGCACTTTACCAAAGGAACCAACTAAAATGAAATGTAATGTGCCATGTAATGTAGAATGTGGAATGAAAAGAAGAAGTGGCACGCCTGATAATTTAGTCCTAACAAAAGAAAGTTTAAGATAAGTAAACGTGTAAATCCTTGCATGAAGTAATTATACTGCAGCACTTCCTAAACTTTTTATGTTCACGGTTCCAGATTTTTCCACAGCGCCCCAAGTTAAACCATAGTATAGTTTATAGTTCTATAATACATACCTGACATTAGCAGTGCGCAGTTGGGGACCTGGCATGATTAGATATAAAAAATTAGATGCAAATTATCGCAAATGCTTAGAATAGTTTTTAATTAATTCTTCTCTGAGGTGCACCATATGAATGAAAAACACAGCCAGATTTCTGAATTAGTTGACTATGATGACAAACACTAATCAGAAAACACAAATTTCAACCATGTGACTTCTTTTACGCATGTGGATTGGCACTGACAAGTTCATGCATCACGAATTGAATAAGCCTATTATTTTCACATGATTCATACAGATCTATGCTTGTTGCCTGACGTCTGGGTGAGTTCATTCGGGTCTGTTCTCAAAACAATACTGTTTGGTCTTGTGTAAAGTCCAACGTCTATTTATCTGTCTGAATGTCTGTCTGCTTTTCATGGTAGAACTACTTAACGGATTTCGATGGTTTTTTTTCCGTATAATTTGCTTGAACATTCCGCTTGATTTTGCAACTTCTGTCATCACGCTAAGTATCATAGTTTGGTTGCGGCACCAATTTCTTTGTGCAAATCCGAGAGACAGGCTGCAGGCCAAGGGGAGGGGGAGGCAGAACCTCAGGAATAGAGACTGGGCAGGACCCTCCTCACTCACGCGCCAGCCTCTGTTTGAGTCACTCTACCTCTCGCCACATGTTGAAGTGTACCTTGCCTCTGCTTAGCTAGCGATACCTGTTTGTTCAACAGACATTATCTTCTAAAGAGTAACGTTTGACATTTTTGAGGGAAAGATCACAGCTACGTGTGTTTCAGATGGTACCTGCTCCTTGGCAGAGATATCACGGCCATGTGCTCTTCCGTCCACGTGGGGGATGCTCTCCTATCAAAGCTGAACACAATCAGATACAGGGCCACCATTTGATGTTGGAGCGTACCTACCTTCCGCTTGGCCAGAGATACCTTGCCAACTTTTTACATTTTTGGCAAAGAGATCACAGCTACATTCTCTCCCCTGATAGCAAAACCAAAAATATTATATATCAAGAGGCCCTTCGATATGAAAACTAAATAATAAATTCTTCTCAATACAAATTTACATTTTTTTTTATTGATTTTTAAAGTTTTTTGCAATTTCACTACTACACGCGTGGAGCCGCGAGGGACTGCTAGTTATGAATAAACCAACCATAGCACTAGTGAAACACTTGGGTTGCATATTGCTTTTTGGATTTGTTATGTTTGCAAAAGATGTCTAATATTGGAATATTACATGGCGCCCCTCTTGGCGCACAGTTTGGGAACCGCTGATACGCTGTATATAGAGTAAGTAAACCAAGGTGTGTAATGTTATTTTCCCTTGTAATAGCAATGTTTTAACTTAAAACCCTGTATATATATTTTTATATATTGTAAAAGGAATAGACTCGACACACTTAAAAAGGTCTGGGGCAGCCACCCGTATATTATTCCTGGCTGCAAAAGATTCTTGTTATATACAGAGATGTTCTCTATACCGAGTCCAAAACAGAACTGATGTAGGTTTGTCGAGATGGCGGTTTTAAGGGATAGGACAGGAAGTGATGTAAGGGAACCGGAAGTGATGTTCTTCATTATTCAGAGTAGGTACCGGAAGTGATAATCTTCTGGGTGCCAGAACCGGAAGTGACGTCATCTGTTTTAAATCAGACTGGTCTGTTGAGATAACAGGAGAAGGTTCAGTGCACACCGCCACCCCCTGTCCTGGCGTGGTTACCTTTGCTTGGTCCATACAACATCTTCCTAGTCGCACGTGTGTTGACAATATATATATAATTTATGTTTCATTAAGACTGACTTGCCTTTTTTTTTGTGTGCAGGAGGAAGCGAAGCAATGTGGCAGTGCTTACCGACTGAACAGCAGACCAGCCACTGTTCTTCTCTCGCTTTTCCTTGTCATTTTCACGAGGTGACGAGAACTGGACTCTTCTTTAAACGGCATGCTAAAACACAGAGAGAATCCACGAACTGGACCTTTTAGGGTGACATGCAAGAATTCCTCTTTAGTTGAAAACATCAGCATTTCATGGACATCGATGAATTTAAAATGTGGCTGGAGTAATGCTATGTGTGTGAAGATGAGTTTCCAAAAATAACATTTTAAAAATTAGAAGTATCTTCATAATTTTGCAAGCAGTAATCAAACTGTGAAACTGGGACATACGTTTGCAGACATGAGTGGTAGTTATTTTAAGCTTTGCCTTATCTTAAAAAAAAAACAAAAAAAAAACAAAATGATCTTGTGTACTTTTTAAATAAAGTTATCTTTAAAATATGTTTTCTGCAGTTTTTGTCATGGCTTTGGTGAGAACATGATCAAGATCAGTAGGATTCAACAACAATTCACATAACACACTGGTGAGGCCTCTTCTGTAGTACTGTGTACAGTTTTGATCTACAGGCTACAGAAAGGACATAGCAGCACTGGAGGAAGTCCAGAGAAGAGCGATTAGCAGGTGAGTCGTTTCAGTTTAAGCAAAACAAGATTAAGAGGAGGCATGACTGAAATGTTTAAAATTATGAAGGGAAATTAGTACAGTGGATTGAGACTGTTATTTTAAAATTAGTTCATCAAGAACACGGGGACACAGTTGGAAACTTGTTACAGGCAAATTTCACACAAACATTAGGAAGTTTTTCTTTACGCAGAGAACAACAGATACCTGGAGTAAGCTTCCAAAGATTGCGACAGACATTAGGAGGGTTTTTGAAAACTAGACTTGATGTTATTTTTGAAGAATTAAGGATAGGAACGTCAAGCTTTGTTGGGCTGAATGGCGCCTCTTCTTGTCTAGATTACTCTAATGTTCTAATTTGGTAGACTGTTCAAACCTGTTAAAAGTTAACAAAGTTTTTTTGTTTTTTTTAACCTTTCCATCAAACATTCACAATAACAGGAAGCACAATGACTTAAATAAAAGGTGCAATCCAGCAGGCTTTGATAGAACTGAAATAAACCCTGCCTCTCCAAGACAAAGACGCACACATTCAGAGTTTGCCTCTGAGGCATGTTTGTTTGGTAAAAACAAGGCTGGGTGACAAGGTAGTTGTTTGGATTAGTAAAAGGAATAAGAAAATAAAAATGGTATTGAATAATTCAATTCAGGCAAATAAAACTGAAGAATAATTCTGCAATATTTGGTAAGGAGGTGGCATGTGGCGCTGCTGCCTCACAGTTAGGAGACCCGGGTTCACTTCCCAAGTCCTCCCTGCGTGGAGTTTGCATGTTCTCCCTGTGTCTGCATGGGTTTCCTCCGGGTATTCTGGTTTCCTCCCACAGTCCAAAGTGTGTGCCCTGCCCGGGGTTTGTTTCCTGCCTTGTGCCCTGTGTTGGCTGGGATTGGCTCCAGCAGACCCCTGTCACCCTGTAGTTAGGATATAGCAGGTTGGATAATGGATGGATGTTTGGTAAGGCTGGGATGCAGGGATAGCAATACAGGAGATCGATTTTTATAATAAAACCATTTCCAATCCACTTAATCCAAATTAGGTTCACATGGGACCAAGGCCTTCACCAGCAACACTGAGCCTAAGGGTGTCAGTCCATTGCGGGGCCCATACAGACACAC
Source organism: Polypterus bichir lapradei (assembly GCA_026402145.1). Lineage (NCBI taxonomy): Eukaryota > Metazoa > Chordata > Cladistia > Polypteriformes > Polypteridae > Polypterus > Polypterus bichir. The sequence goes on along the minus strand of JANRMT010062840.1, from coordinate 833,009 downwards.
ACACACACACACACACACACACACAATGGCATTTGCCCAATTTCAACTACTAGGAAGCCCAGGTATCACATTTTTGGGGAAGTGGGAGAAACATTGGAGTAAAACTTACATAGGCACAGGAAGAATGTGCAAATTCCACAAGGAAAACCACCAGGTATGGCATTCAAAAGCAGGCCTCTAGATCAGTGAGGCTGCAGTACTAAACACTGCATCACCATACCATTAGATTTTATGCAAATCACAATAACAAAGACAAACACCTAACTGAAACTGTAATTGAAACCCATATTGCAAAAATAAGGAAGTACAAAAGCAGGGTATTAAACTAAGGCCCCCAAGGTTCGGCAGTAGCTGCAGGTTTTCTATCCAAGCTCTTTCTTAATCAACCACTAATTGCTGCCGCTAATGGGACTGACTTCTTTCACCTTCATTTTAAATGACTCGCTTTTTTTAAGACACACAACCTTTAATTGTTTCCTGTTTCCTTAACCTTCAGGCGGACAATAATGAGATGAAAAGTGAGCCACTGCAGTCCTCCAAATTTGACACGCCTGTGCTAAAGGATGATCTTTGAAAGTTCAGTCGAAAATGATAAAGTACAAAAGGATGTACACAGAAATTCCTTCTACTACAATAATTTTAACATTTGACTTCACAAAGGCTTCAATGTACTGTGCAACTAGTTTAAAATGTATATTCTAGGTCAAGTGTTCAAAACATGAAGGTGAACATGTATATGAACCATCTGGTGAGGTCATACATTCTTTGAAATATTTCAGAATGAGTAATTGAATTGTTTTTGGATTTATCAGGTAGCTGGCAGTGCAACAGTTCCTTAAATCTTACAAGAAGGATCCTGCATGTCCATGCGCTCACATCATCAGCCTGACCTTCAGTACCACTGTCCTTTCCATCAGTTTGAGCCTGTTGATTTTGCAAACTAGGTAAGACCTACTTCTGGCATTCTTTAAAGGAAAATACAATACATGAAATACTACAGCTCTGATAATCTGAAGGGTCAGAAATGGAAGCATGGGAACAGAGCAAAGGGGTAGTCGAGAAACCCAAGCAAGTTTCAAAATACAAATGAGGAAACAAAGGCAAAAGGGTTAAACAAACCATAAGCGAAAGCTGAGCAATACAAAGAAAATGGTGTCTTAAATTAGTACATCTTGTTTGTAAAGAGTCGCCACGTAAAAAGTCACAGGTAGCAACTGTGCTGCTTGCTCTCAAGTGATGCAGATAAGGGGGGTTGCTATATTAGAGATGAAATAGAGCAAGAGAAGAAAACCACATGAAAACTGTGGAGAAATGTTGGGGTATGGAAAAATGACTGCATGCAAATGAATGTGGAATCTGAGAAGAACCAAAGACATAGAAAGATTTGCTTTTTGTGTCTAAAGTCTACTGCCCAACTTAAATTGCACTGTAGCGGATTATAACCCAGTTAAGATTCACACCGTCGTTATGACGGTGATTTATTTATTTTTTAGGTGGGGATGCTAGGAACACATCCTGCCTTGGTCCAACTCACACACACTCCCTCACAGAGACAAAAAATCAATCTGGTAATAAAACACAAATTGAAGAATGTATTAAACAATAATAAATGAAATATATGCAAACTACAATGATCCCACCCCAGTTCCCCTTACGGCGATATACAATAAACACGAATTCAACAAAAACAAACCACTAACAAAAACCACACGCTATGAAGTCCATGAAAACAGCAACTGATGAAATGAAATGATTGCGATAGATAGTCCAGAGATCAGCCTGCTGTATGTGAATGTAAAGATCAGTATTTCCTGATGAGACAATGACATGTGAATGGGATTATGAGCGCTCCTTTCTTTCGCAGGATGACAACAAATCCTCAGACAGTACTCGTGCAGCAGGAAGACACCAGACAGTCCATACACCTAAAACAGGAGACGATCCAGGACAAAACAAGAATCCACTGGTAGTAAACAGGAAGGCAGACAGACAGGCAACTCCAGACACGAAGCACAAAAGACATTTTTCTCTGTAGAACTGGCCTCATTTAAAATATTGCCTCCTTGTCCCCAGCACCCTCAGCAGATGACAAATCAGAGCCACTGCAGGGACTGCTGGGAGTTGAAGTTTCATTCCCCAGTAGCACCGCTACAGCATACTGTATGTGTTCTAATTTAACACAGGCATACGGAAACCAAATCACATCTTGCAGTGCAGGCCACTCTCTAATGCAGATGTGCAAACACATTAGAGCCCACGTAACACACATTTTCTAACCCACTTAATCCAGACCTACATCAATGTGTGCCTATTCAAAATTGCATAGGGCACAAGGCAGGAACAAACCCTGGACAGAGTGCCAGTCTATTGCTGGAACAAGCACACACACGCCAAACACACTAGGACCAATTTAGCATCACCAGTTCACCTAACCTGCATGTCTTTTGATGGTGGGAGGAAACCCGCACAGACACCGGGAGAACATGTAAACTCCACATATACAGTAGAGGACCCAGGATGTGAACCCTGGTCTCCTTACTCAGAGGTAGCAGTGCTACCATTGCACCACCATGCCACCCTTGATTGGATGACAATTGTCTTTAGTGCCACTGCAAATGTAATTCTTTGACCGGTGTTTGATCAAGAAGTTGCAGGTCACACAGAACAACAAATATTAGCCTAACTAAGATATGCTTGATTAGTTTGTGTACACATGGCTCAGTTGACCTTCTGATTGGCATATATACTCTTACAAGAAGTTGTAAAATTCAAAAGTTTTATTTCTCAAAGTAAAGCTCAAAATAAGCATTTGTTAATAAAGAGAAACTAGACCTCAATATGATCTATGACAAAATATAATGTAATATGGTAAAACAACACATTCACATTTGAGACTGGGTAGCATCATATAATATAATGCAGTGATAAGCTGCATGAAAATACGTTGTGTAAATTGGGCAGAAGGTAGAGACTGGGCAACGGTACTCATTTTGAATGTAAAGGGAACAAAAAGGCCGGAAGTAAGAGGAAGCAATATTGCTTTACTGATTGGTCTTCTAATTGCTGTATATACTGTATAAATTAGGTCTTGAAACCCGAAAAATCGATCATAAAATCAGTCCCCGACTTATACACCCGTTCAAAAATACAACACTTATTATTATTATTTTTTTTTACATCTTCTTGCCTCCTCCAATCCTGTATCAGTTTCTCAGACGTATCGAATTTTGTTCCAGCAGCGCAGTTATCAATTCCTTTCGCCACTTCAATGACGTTTAATTTAAAACCAGTTTCATATTTTCTTCTGATTGAACGCTCCATCGTAGATAAGGAATGCTCTTATGATGAAGGTGTATGAGGGTGTGAGATACAAAAACACAAAACAGTGTGAACGTCGCTTCGGAATAGTTTGGGTATTACCGTATGGTCACGTAGGCACAATACATGGAAAAAAAGGCACTGTGCTCCATGGTTACTCTCTCAGGTGGGCGTTAGCATATCGTAATCTGAAAGAAAGCCGTTTATCAAGGGTGGAAAGAATGCCATTGAAGTGGTTAGCACTGCTGAGTCTTGGTTCCATATCCCAGCCTGCAAACCACCATTTGGCATTTGAATATTCTCCTTGTGTCCATGTTATATGCCAGTTTTCATTTCATATACCAAAAAGGTATGTGTGTAAAGTAGACTGATTCCTATAAACTGGCATGGCATGGGTGGAAGTATTTCCTGTGATGAACTGGTGCCCCGTCCAAGATCGATCCCCTCCTGTCCATCTATCAGCCTGAAAGAGATAAGCTGATTAGATGGATGGATTGGACTTATCTACAATTGATTCAGAAAGTATTCAGACCTTTTAGTCTTCTGCACACTATATTGTTTGGGAGATTTAATTTTAAATGAATAAATCTGACATGTTTGCCCATCAATCAGTAATTCATAATGACACTGCGAAAACATGTTTTCAGTAAAGTTTGCAAATGCATTAAGAATCTAAAACTGAAATCTCTCATTTATGTAATCATTAAGACCCTTTGCTGTTTCCTTTAACTAAACTTGAGATGTGTCTAGAACTTGATTGGAGTCTACCTGTGGCAAATTGAATTGACTGGACATCATCTAGAAAGGCAAATACATGTGTATAGAATGTCCCAATAGCACAGTGGTCTCAATAATTGTGAAATGGAAGAAGTTTGGAACCACCAGAACACTATCTAGAATTGGACTTCCAGTCGAACTCAGTAACTGGGCAAGAATGGTCATGGTTGGGGAGGTGAGCAAGAACCCAATGGTCACTCTAAGAGAGCTTTAGAATTCCTCTGCTGAGATGGGAGAACCTGTCAGGGGGATGACCATCTCATCAACACTCAATCAATCAGACAGAAGCCACTATTGAGTAAAAGTTTATGTGACAGCCTATTTGGAGTTTGCCATTAAAGGACTCTGAGAGCATGAGGAAAATTATTCTCTGGTCAGACGATACGAAAATAGAACTCTTTGGGCACAACTCTGAGCATTATTTCTGGTAAAGACCAGGCACTGCTCATCACCTGGTGGTAGCAACTTCATGCTATGAGGTGCTTCCCAAAAGCAGGGGCAGGGAGACTTAGTCAGATTTGAGGGAAAACCAAATGCAGCCAAAAAGAAAAGAGGTACTTGAAGAAAACCTGCTCCAGAGTGCATGTGACCTCAGACTTGGGTGACGATTAACTGTTCAACACGTCGATCGCCCAAAGTATACAACCAAGATAATGTTAAAGTGGCTTTGGGACAAGTCTCTGACTGTCCTTGAATGGGCCACACAAATCCCAGACTTAAACATCACAGGACATGTGTGGACAGCATGGAAGATGGCAGTTTAGGGATGTCTTTCTTCCAGTTTAACCAAGCATGAAAAGATCTGCTAGGAAGAATAGGATACGCTGGAGAAGCTTGTAGAGGCTTGATTCAGAGCTGTAATTGCTGCAAAGGAACTTCTACAAAGCACTGAATTAAAGGTCTAAGTACTTACCTGAAGGAGAAATTTCAATTTTTCATTTTTAGAAAATTTGCAAACCTTTTTTTTATTTTGTCCTAATGGGTTATTGAGTGTAGAATGGTGGGCAAAATGTCACATGTATCCATTTAAAATGAATTCTACAATACAAAAAACAAGGGAAGAAAGAGAAGGGGTGTGAATACTTTCTGATTCCACTGTAGATTATGTGTAATAGTCTACTGATAGTTATGAAAAACTAAACTTGTGGACACGCCTGATGCCTTGGACCCTTCACTGTTTCTAGATAATGGGTTCTTATTACATCTATGCTATTATAAAAAAGCATTATATGACATAACAAAGCTAGGGACAGATTTGTGCAAGAGCCTTCAAAACTCATCTTTTTCAGAAAGCTAACATGGCTTGTCAAACATTAGTCATTCAGGAGAAAGTGTCCAAGTCTAAATAGCCTTAAATACTAATGTACTCACCAGAAGTGAAAGTCTGGGAATCAGTAGCCATCCAGTGAACTGTGACTGAGACTGTGCACATCATGGCGGCAGCACGCATGCCAGCTCTTTCCACGCCAAGCTGGCTGTTAATTATTGAAGTTCCATCTTCAACATGAAAATCTGACCATCGCTGAGCGGTTTAGTGAAATCTAAAAATAAAACGGGGAAAAACACTAAAAAGACCATCAACATTTTTCTTAGCCATCTTAACACATATGAATCCTATTTTCAAAAGTTAAAGAATGGGTAAGAATTCCTTTGGATATACCAGTTTACTGCCCACTTCAGTAACTGTCTCTCTTCAAGTCTGAGGTTTCCTAAGGAGTGCCTGTGCTGCACTTCACTTTGTACCATTTGTAATTTATCATTCCTAATGATGTTTTCAAAGTTGTTTTTGGGCCTGAAATTTCGATCCTTTTAGTTTTTTTTTTTTTGCTCATTCCACTTTGAGGAAAGCGTGGGAATGGAGGGCAGCAAGAACTACAATAATTCACAAGTCTTCTGTCTACATCGTTTAAATGGCATATTATCAGTAGACGAAATCTGACACCAATCTGAAGAGCAGAAGGCTTCTTCTTCTTCTTTTTTTTTTGTTCTCCACTAGGCTGTCAAGGTGCAGCATTAAAACAGAGAGTTATCTTTAAAGAGCCCCACTATAGTGCTGTTTGATGAACTCTCCTGTTGTGCACATAATGGCTCTGACCTGACTAAGCACTTTTGTCTTTAACCTTTAACTCTTTATCTTTTGTTTATATTCTGAGTAATCCACTAAAGAGAACAGGAGCTGGCTGCAGAAGGGACGGCTGGCCAAGCTATAGGTTGAAGTGTCAGCAGCAACCTACACGTCCTTTAGTGCAGGCTTTGTCTTAAACTCAAAAATGTTTTTCTCTGTTCTATTACATTAGCTCTCTTTATTTTGTTTGATTTAACTGTTATTTTGAAGTTGTGCATTGTGACGCCATTTCATGTACTTATTAGATTGAGGCTTTTGTTTCAAAACTACTACACCATTTACCATAACATTGTGAAGACAAATCAGGTGCTTATTGTGTGTTTAAGAGTATCAAGATTTATTCAAACCGTGTCAGAGAAAGACAATTCACAATTCCACCATAACATCATGTTATTAAAACTCAAAATGCAAAATCTTTCTTTTCATATTAATTCTGATTACTTCCACCCTAGAACAAACTACCGAAACAAACACAGAACAGCTGCCTTATAGATGTATGTGTTGGCTTACATTCAGCAGTATCACAAAAATAAGTAGAATTTTGAAACATTACACACATAAACCAGTGTGCAGTTCTGGCATCACTTTGATAAATTATTCTGCACGATGGAAAAAAATCTAATAAAATGTATGTCTAACTTGAAATGGCTCCAGAGAGCTGCAGTTTAGGTAGCATCCTGCCAGCTTCCCTGACTTTTACACAGCACTGGCTTTTGCAATGGTGGTTAAAAACGTTTCATTGTTAATTTTGTTTTCTTTTGAGATGTGATCTTATTTGTGTCCAGGACAGATTTTTATTTTGTGTCTGATACTGTGGAGATAGATTTAGATTATTAGATTAGATAAACTTTATTAATCTCATGGATGTAGAGAAAAGCCAAGTAAAATTACACCTTTTATGGAGATATATCTCATGGAGATATTCAAATGCATGCAGCAAAAGAAGCATAAAGAGCAAGAATGCAGACTGTCAGGACAAGCCATCAATCAATCAATCAATCAATCAATCAATCAATCAATAACAATAAAGTTAACAATTACATTGGGTGGAAGCATTGAATTGTCTGTTAGCAGTGGGTAGAAAAGACCCCCAGAGATGCTTCTTAGCATACAGTGGTGGATTGAGCCTGTGGCTTAAAGGGCTCCAAGACAGTGCCTCGTGGTGGGGATGGAGGGGCTTTTACATGATGTCATCCAATTTGGCCATCATTCTCTTTTCCACAACACCCTGTGATGAAGCAGGCTTTCTTGACAAATTTGTTCCAGCATTGTGCTTCTTTTGTGCTCAGGTTGCTTCTCCAGGAGACTGCATAGTGTCTACTATGGACTGATAGAACATTCTCAGCACCTTGCCGCACACATCAAAAGACCTGAGTGTCCTTAGCAAGAGCAGTCTGTTTTGGCCTTTCTTGTCCAGCGCTACTCTGTCGTCAGATCAGTCCAGTTTGTAGTTTTTGTGGACCCCCAGGTACTTATAGCTCTACACCACGTCCACCTCCTCACCCTGGATGGTGACAGGTCTTAGAGGCTTCTTGGCATGTTGGAAGTCCACCACCAGCTCTTTTGTCTTGCTAATGTTGAGTTGCACATTGTTGTCCCTACACCACAAGACTAACTCATCCACATCTTTCCTGTACTCTGACTCATTTCCATTATTAATGTAGCCTACGATGGACGAGTGATCTGAAAATTTCTGTAGAAGGCAAGTGGTGGTACTGTGCTGGAAGTCTGTTGTGTGGAGGGTCAACAGTATGGGAGAACAGGACAGTTCCCTGTGGTGTTCCAGTATTACACATCACCATTTCTGACACACGGGGACCCACAACCATTACGTGGGTGTGATAACTGAAATAAGAAGGAATAAAATTATTTGTAAACCAATGTGCCAGCAGCCATTTTTTAACATCAAGTATGTGGCAAGGCTATTCTGTTTGAATGTTCTGATGGCTCTGCTTTGAATCACAGTATTGCTGGGCTGCTGGTTAAGGAAAAAAGAAACAATTGAGGATTCTGAATTTTAACTAGCAAGTCAACTAATGTCAAGTCAGATGAAACATTCTCTATTACTGGCAGTATTTGGATATTAATTAAGAATTAGCTAAAAAGAAAAGCTGCACACCCTACATCCTCCTGGATCAACAGCAAATCTGACTGCCCTGAAATACTGGGTGACTGCGCATATTCAGCAAAGTACTTGAGAAAAGAAATCTCCATCCCTCACCAATGGCAGTTTTATGCCATCCTAGCACCCCTTTTCTCTTGCCTATGTTAGAAATTTGCCCCTCTGTCTCAGAATTCATTCACAACCTGGTATTTTACTTGCTGCTTGATGGCAGTTTTTATGTTTATGGTTTTGCATTTATAATTAAAAACGCAAATTAACTTTGTTTTGTACTTAATGAGGAACCATGCAACAAACATGCATTTTGCCATGAATAAATAGGTGAGGATGAAACAATTTAAAATGCTAAGATAGTGGTTTATTGTCATCTGCCAGGCTCATGTAGCAAAGAAAAGTAAGCATTCTTGTACTGCACCTACACCACAGAAAAGTGAGAGCAAAAAATTGTTTATCCATCCATCTGTCCATTTTAAGTAATTTTTTTCTGCTACATGGCTTGTAGGTACACTGCCTATTCACCCACTTGTAAGGTTTCACATTTGTGTTATACAACATTTATTCACAGTGGGTTTAATTTGGCTGTTTTCACACTGAACAACAGAAAAAGGCTGTGGAAGAATAATTTGAGGGTAACATAGCATTCATCTTAAAGAAATAGCATAAAGGGTTAATAAAATAAAGGTCAACAACAACATTTATTTATATAGCACATTTTCATACAAATTATGCAGCTCAAAGTGCTTTACATGATGAAGAAAGAGAAAAAGGACAAAGTAAATAAAAATTAGAATAAGGGAACACTAATTAACATAGAAAAAAAGTAAGGTCCGATGGCCAGGGAGGACAGAAAAAACAAAAAAATGATGGCTGGAGAAAAAAAATAAAATCTGCAGGGGTTCCAGGCCACGAGGCCACCCAGCCCCCTCTAGGCATTCTACCTAACGTAAATGACCTCAATCAGTCCTCATGGTATTCAGGGTTCTCATGGAAGAACTTGATGATGACGGTCACGTGAACTTCTGGCCTTTAATCCATCAATGTAGGGACATCATGTTGCTTTGATCAGGTGGTGGTGGTGCAGGTCGCCATCCCAGAAAACCGGAAAAAGAACAGAAGAGAAAGTAGGGGTTAGTACAGATTTTGGAGCCACCATGAATAATCATGATAATTAACTGAATATGCAGAGCTTCAGGATTAAATTAAAATGAAGCTATGAGAAAGCCATGTTAAAGTAATGTGTTTTTAGCTGTTTTTTAAAGTGCTCCACCGTATCAGCCTGGCGAATTCCTATTGGCAGGTTATTCCAGATTTTAGGTGCATAACAGCAGAAAGCTTCACCACTTGTTTTAAGTTTAGCTCTTGGAATTCTAAGCAGACACTCATTTGAAGATCTAAGATTAGGATGTGAAGTGTAAGGGGTAAGACATTCCGAAATATAAGATGGAGCGAGATTATTTAAGGCTTCTTCAACTATAAGCAGGATTTTAAAATCAATTCTAAATGACACAGGTAACCAATGTAGTGACATCAGAACTAGCGTGATGTGCTTGATTTTCTTTTCCTAGTTAGGATTCTAGCAGCTGCGTTCTGCACTAGTTGCAATCGATTTATGTCTTTTTTGGGTAGTCCTGAGAGAAGAGCGTTACAGTAATTTGGTTGACTGAAAACAAAAGTGTGATTAATTTCTCAGCATCTTGTAATGTTATAAGGGGTCTAGCTTTTGCTATATTTCTTAAGTGGAAAAATGCCGTCCTAGTAATCTGATTAATATGTGATTTAAAATTCAGGTCACAGTCAATAGTTACACCTAAATTCCTTACCTCCATTTTGACTTTTAATTCTAATGCATCAAGTTTATTTCTAATAACCTCATTATATACATTATTGCCAATCACTTAAATTTCTGTTTTCTCTTTATTTAGTTTGAGAAAATTACTACTCATCCATTCAGAAACACAAGTAAGAGATTGTGTCAATGAATCAAGAGAGTTGGGGTCGTCAGGCGCTATTGATAAGTACAGTTGTGTGTCATCAGCATAGCTATGGTAGCTCACGTTATGCCCCAAGATACTCTGACCTAACAGAAGCATATAAATTGAAAAGAGCAACGGACCCAGGATAGAGCCTTGTGGAACACCATATAGGATATCATGTCTCTTTGAAGTATAATTACCACAACATACAAAGAATTTTCTACCTGCCAGGTAGGATTCAAACCAATTTAAGACCCTGCCAGAGAGGCCCACCCATTGACTAAGGCGATTTCTAAGAATATTGTGGTCAATGTTATCGAATGCGGCACTCAGATATAAGAGGATGAGAACAGGTAAATGGCCTCTGTCTGCATTTACCCGGAAGTCATTTACTACTTTAACGAGTGCAGTTTCTGTACTGTGATTTGTTCTGAAGCCTGACTGAAACTTATCAAGAACAGCATGTTTATTGAGGTGGTCATTTAGCTGCATAATGACTGCCTTCTCTAGAATTTTACTTAAGAAAGGCAGGTTGGAAATAGATCTAAAATTATCAAAAGCAGAGGAGTCGAGATTATTTTTCTTGAGAACGTATTAACTACAGCAGTCTTAAGACAGTCTGGGAAGACCCCTGCATCTAATGATGAGTTTACTATGTCAAGAATACTATCAATTAGAACGGCCAATACTTCTTTGAAAAAACTTGGTATTGGGTCGAGGATGCAGGTGGAGGGTCTCAGTTGAGAAATTATTTTATATAAATCATGTAAATCTATCCTGGATAAAGAATTCAATTTGTTTAAAATGGAGTACCGGGGTTTAAGTGGTTCAGTATTGGGGAGATGTACTATATTATTTCTAATATCATTAATTTTTTGATTTAAAAATACAGCAAAAGCCTCAGACGTTTAACTGGAAGTATTCTGGAGGCATTCCATTCAGTGACCTGGGTTTAGTAGACGATCAATCGTAGAGAATAAGACTCTGGGATTACTAGCATTGTTATTTATAATTCTAGAGAAATAGCAGCGCCTCTCAAGACGGACTATGTTGTTGTATTCTGTTATTTTAACCTTCAATATTTCATAATGGACAGTCAGTTTAGTTTTTCTCCATTTACGCTCAGCTCTCCGGCATATTCTCTTAAGATCGGACACTCTTTGGGTCTTCCATGGTATAACAATACTAGAAGATTTTTTAACTATCTTTTTAGGTGTGACTATGTCAGCAGCAGCTCTCACCTTAATATTAAAATTTTCCACCTTACTATTTACATTTTTGTCAAGTGAACAACAAAATGTACACTGAAAAATAAGATTTGGTTTAGGAAAAATACTGAGATGGTCAAGTAAATAAAGAATGTACCAGAAGAAAGGCTGATGTAATATACAAAATGTGCTGAAGGATGACTAAGAAATCAGCAGATGTCCTATAAGCATGAATGGACAGTTGTTTTATGCACAGAAATTTCAAGGGTGGTTTCTCATCTCAAAAGGTATAAGAAGAACCAGAATATAATATAATAGACTTTTATTCTATATAAATATTTGGGTGTAAACCAACAAACCAACCATATAAAAATGTATGCATTGATTGACTCTGTATGTAAATTAAAAAGTTTTTATAAAATTAACCTCTATCCTTTGTTTCTCTGACCATCCTGATCATTCTGACCATACTGTAACAGGCTGCTTTTGAAGAATGCTCCCTCCAAGGTATTTTGCCGAGGAGTAAATAAAAGATACAATGAACAGCTTTTCTCCAGCCTGATTACTGAATTGTCCTGTTAGAGAATGTTTCTTTCTTTAATTAGATGTTACATTTTGACCACAAGACTCATTAATGTTAAAGCGAAAACAGATCTCTACAAAGTGTTCTAAACAAATTACAAAAATAAAGCTCGGAATAATTGATCATGTAAGTGTTTACTCTCTTTATTATGGCTCAGCCCATTGGCTTTAGAATTAGTTCAACGAGATCACTTGTCGATGGTTTTCAGTTTATTGTAGAAAAACGCTCCGTAGCTGCAAGGTTCAACTTGTGATGAGTCAGTATGGTGGCTTAATCTACAGCTGTGAAGACAAAAGACCCCTCTAAGCAACTCTCTGAAAAGGTGATTGAAAAGCTCAAGTCAGGGATGGATGGAGACCAGAAAATATCGAAGTCGCTCAATATGTGTTAGAGGCCAGTTAAGTCTTACATTAGGAAATGGAAAAAGTGTGGCACAGTTGTAAATTTGCTGGATGGATGGTGGTGCAGTGGGTAGCGCTGCTGCCTCACAGTTAGGAGACCCAGGTTCACTTCCCGGATCCTCCCTGCATGGAGTGTGCATGTTCTCCCCGTGTCTGTGTGGTTTCCTCCCACAGTCGAAAGACATGCAGGTCAGGTGCATTGGCGATCCTAAATTGTGCTCTGTGTGTGTGGGCTGGCGCCCTGCCCGGGGTTTGTTTTCCTGCCTTGCGCCCTGTGTTGGCTGGGATTGGCTCCAGCAGACCCCTGTGACCCTGCAGTTAGGATATAGTGGGTTTGATAATGGATGGATGGATGGATAACAGGACATGAAAACTCCATACAGACAGTGTAAAACTGAACCCAGATTTCAGAATCATTGCCCACTGCTGTATCAATGTTTCACATCAGCATCAATATTGTTATAATCCATCCACGAACACCTCATAGGGAGCCCAGTTTTACTCTGGAAGCAATGAGGACAAGGAAGGAATCAACCGCTGGATAGGATGACAGCCCATCCATTGCAGAGTACACTCATTTCCATGAGCCCACTTTACTTTGAAAAGATTCTTCACATATCATTTGAGTCTCTATTGACTGCAGTTATATAAATTAAAAAATGTAAAAAAATAGTGGATGGCTTTAGAATTGTAGAAAATGGGAGTTTTACTTTGCTTCTGTTCATCTCCTTCAATGCAGATCATTCATATTTCAAGTTCAGACCTCAAAATGGCAGAACCCCCTTATAACTGTTCATCCCTCAGGGGCATTCAAGGACAAACCTTTTATTTTATATTGTAAATTTCAAACAAGAAAAACAGACAAAATGCCTCTGCAGCCTACAATTAAATGAAAAAGCTGCTATTATCTCTTAGGATGGTACAGAGAGTACTTTTTTTGGTTTGTAAAACAAGTTAATGGACCTGAATGCTCCATACTGTACTTCTCCAAAAGACACTATACGATTTATGGAATCATCTAGCCCTGTTTCAGGGTATTTCACAGATAAAGAAAAACATTGTTTTCTTTTCAACTGAGATATGGCTGACTGTACAGGATTAGAGTTCACACTGACTGCTGCTATGATATATAAAAATATTGTTTTGCACCACATTTGCGGACGAGGCAGACCTAAGAAACCCGCATCACAACTAATGACAAGAAACCACGGCCTGATTGAAAGCTAATAAAATAAAACTTGCATGAAGGGATCTAGCATGAAAAGTTCTTGTGCCAAACCACAGCCATTGCTATTAGGATGTCGACACAGCAAATGGTTTTGAAAATATTCATAATCAAGCTAACAGTGGGCCAGAGGAACAGAAACTAGGATCAAGGTAGACAAAAGATTCTTAAAAATACAAAACAAGAGTTTTCATCAATGTGGTAGTATAAGCTGCTCAGCAGGCTTCAGTCTTTTTCACATAAAGATCAGCACTAGTGGGGCGAAGCTTATCTGGAGGATGTAGACGCACAACTGTTAAGAATGACCACTGGACCAAAGACCAGTGTCCCAATGGCAGTAGAAGCTGTCCGATAGAAAAACGTAGTGTAGGAACAATGGCTGGGAGTGATCACACAGCACGCGGAAACTGACTTTTCAGTGGTTATGCTGCATTGGGCCTCAAGAAAAGAAGATGCACTTTTATTAGTAATTGCATGCACAGTAAGGAACAAGCTAGAAAAGGTATACATTACAGGGGTGTACAAACTAATAATGATAACATAAAATAAATTTGTCCACTTGTCTATGTAATGAATTTGTTTTCTGTATGATTCCAATAATTTTTTAAATCTTTTTTTACCGTCATAATCGCTGAATTTGCGCATTTCCTGATCAAATACAAGGGAGAAGCGCGAGCTGCGGTAGCGACGAGCGGGGCCTCAGCTCAGACTGCGCTCTCTCTCACACACTGGGTTGATGCATGCAGTGGGCGCGTGCCTGTTGCTGTCTCTCTGTATGTCGCCAATATAATGTTTGCAGACACCTTTTATTATACTGTACACCCTGACTTTCCACACTCTGGCTAATATCTTTAATGAATGCGTGTGACATATTTAGTCTTGCTGATCGGACGTAAAACCGCCGTGAGAAGGCACAAGGTGAAGCTGACAAGTACCGTTCTGCGCTGACGGGGACGCAGATGAGCCCAACAGGTGCTTGTTGCTCCTGCTCGGCGCCAATAATTTTGCGAAATCAGAAAGTCATGTACACTGCAGCGGTCCGTTTATTTTTATTTTTTCTTCCAACTTCAAAATAGGGTGGCGCAGTGGTAACGCTGCTGCCTCGCTTCCCGGGTCCTCCCCGCGTGGAGTTTGCGTGTTCTCCGTGTGTGTGTGGGGGTTTCCTTCCACAGTCCAAAGACATGCAGGTTAAGTGCATTGACGATCCTAAATTGGCTCTAGAGTGTGCTTGGAGTGGGGTGTGTGTGCCATGCGTTGGGTTAGCGTCCTGCCCAGGATTAGTTCCTGCCTTGCGCCCTGTGCTGGCTGGGATTGGCTCCAGCAGACCCCCGTGACCCTGTAGCTAGGATGTATCGGGTTGGAAAATGACTGACTGACTTCAAAATGGAAGATTAAGACTTTTAAAGCTAAAGGAAAACAAGGAGGACTTTTACAAGAAAGTGACAGAGATTTTCATGGAGAAGGACAGGCTCATGGACTTCATTTACAAATAAAGGTAAGATCATAAACGGTTTTCGGTTTTATAAAAAATGGGAGCAGACTAAGAAAACAATCCAGTATTTAAAGACTCATTTTTTTACCTTAAATAAAATATTCGTTTGCTTTTCTTGTTATCCTTTTGTTGAATAGTCTGTTTTAAAATTGATTACACCATAAGAATTAAAATCTTTTAAAAACAACTAAATATTTCAATTAAGGTCAAAATTGAAATCCGGTTTGTGTACACCACGCTATACTTTCATTTGTATTGAATGAGTATAAATTGTGAAAATGCAACGTCGAATTTAGAACATATGGAGGGTGAGGAGCAAATGCGCTCTCTCCGCTCTCTCTATAAATGTAACGTTCTTTCTTAGTCAAATATGTACCTTACCTGTGTGTGTGTGTGTGTGTGTGTAAAGAATGCTGATGAGATATGAAACATAACCAGTAGTCAGTGTGCATGCTGCCAATCGAATAGTGAATAAGCTACTCTTTGGGGTTCATATATGTGTAAATCTGATTCTGAAGGAGTCAGTGCCTCACGAACCTCAGCGCACGTCACCGCTACAGTCCTGACAGCAGAAATCGTCACCATACAGTCTGCAGGCGCCGGTGGCCGAGGACCTCGTCTGTGTATCTGCATTACAGGCGCTCGTCACGCGAGTATTTTCACTGTGTGGCTATCTGTGCAATGGATGTCATTGCAACATGAAGAAATCTCTCGAAATGCGTGCTTGTTTAAAGCTTAACAGTAACGCGCCTGCACAGACTGCTTTCTTGGGTTGAAACATTTGATCTTGCTGACTGTACCCATTAGGCCACTTCATCTGTTTGATCATTGATAGTCAAGTAGTGTTTAACGGCATTATGAACTGGGTGTATTTTGTTGACTGAAATATAACTTGAATTTAAATATGTTTAGGCCAGCATTTGTGGTCTTGCAACAGAAAAAAACCCAACTAAAATTAGATTAATATTATGTAAAAAAGCCAGAACTAAATAAAATAAAAACTAAAATTTTAAATACAAAACTACATTTTCACATAAAACCCATCTTCATTTGTTTAATGCCTGCTTTATCCTACACTTTTACAAATGAATATATATGATTACAACAGAGCTTGAAGCAGAATTAAATAAATGACAGTGCTGTCTGTTTTTGTCTACTTCTTGGTCATCTTGGCAATGCTGTTCAAATTTAACACAAGTTCTCAATTAAGCTTTCCTTGTTGGAGTTTTCACGCTGCAAATATACATATATTATATGAAACTGGTATTGGGGGTCCCCCTTGCTGTTCTGAATACATTTAGAAGATGTTTGTTTTGGCAGAGCAATGTTTTATGAGCCTGTTAAGACTGGGATGTTTTCATATTCTTCAGATATTTATCGAGAGACACTGCCTGAAAATAGGGACTGATCCTGACACCTGATATCTGGTCACCCTAATAAATAATAGTGACAGTGAAATACTGAATCATTATAATGTGCAGATAATGGAGCTGTGAGCTTGGTTTAGTGTGAGATAAATAGTACTGACTAAATGTTTATTTGCTTTGTGCACAGCAGTTTACATGCCACAGGGTACTCCATTCATAGGTAGATATCCTTTTGTTTTCCTTGCTTTCATTTTATACAGTGGGTACAGAAAGTATTCAGACACCCTTCAATTTTTCACTCTTTGTTATATTGCAGCCATTTGCTAAAATCATTTAAATTAATTTTTTCCCTCATTAATGTACACACAGCACCCCATATTGACAGACAAAAAAAAGAATTTTTAAAATTGTTGCAGATTTATTAAAAAAGAAAAACTGAAATATCACATGGTCCTAAGTATTCAGACCCTTTGCTCAGTATTTAGTAGAAGCACCCTTTTGAGCTAATACAGTCTTGAGTCTTCTTGAGAAAGATGCAACAAGTTTTTCACACCTGGATTTGGGGATCCTCTGCCATTCCTCCTTGCAGATCCTCTCCAGTTCTGTCAGGTTGGATGGTAAACGTTGGTAGACAGCCATTTTTAGGTCTCTCCAGAGATGCTCAATTGGGTTTAAGTCAGGGCTCTGGCTGGGCCATTCAAGAACAGTCACAGAGATGTTGTGAAGCCACTCCTTTGTTATTTTAGCTGTGTGCTTAGGGTCATTGTCTTGTTGGAAGGTAAACCTTCGGCCCAGTCTGAGGTCCTTAGCACTCTGGAGAAGGTTTTTGTCCAGGATATCCCTGTACTTAGGACCATGTGATATTTCAGTTTTTCTTTTTTAATAAATCTGCAACAATTTCAAAAATTATTTTTTTTGTCTGTCAATATGGGGTGCTGTGTGTACATTAATGAGGAAAAAAATTAATTTAAATGATTTTAGCAAATGGCTGCAATATAACAAAGAGTGAAAAATTGAAGTGGGTCTGAATACTTTCTGTACCCACTGTACATTTACAGCTAGCAAGATAATTAAACTTACCTGTTACTAATTAAAGCATCTGGAGGAGGAAGATACATGCAGCAGTTTTGCTGGAGTTACTGAAAAGAGGATCTCCATCCCGCACACGCGTGTGCAAGCAGCTGGTAGTGGAAGCGACTTCCTACACTATGCACATAGTCTGCTGATTTTTCATTAAGTTGTATTGAGGATGTGTTTCCCATCAGTAGTGTCCATTGGAAGTGAAAGGAGAATATACAAGTTGGTGTAATCGCTCTCAAGGTAAAACTGAAACAGTGAACTAATTCGTAGTTGAAGTTGCACAGAATGTTTATCCGTTTTAAGTGAGAATAGTTTGCAAAATTCCCCAATGCTTTTTCAATGATACATTTTGAAAATTTAAAACTGTGTGCACCACAATCTCTTCAAGTTTTCACAATGAAAATTGAATTGTCTCAAAAATTTCCTTTAAAAATAAGTTTGCCACATTTCAATAAAATTGGTCCACAGGGGGGACTGAGCTGTTTCAAGCAGACAGACAGAGGGAGGGAGAGACAGACAGACATGGCTATCACAATAGGTGCTTTGAGTATTATATGCAAACAAAATGTTTTTTGCTATTTGCAACTCTCCTTGCTCTTGGAATTTAGTAAAATAGTATCTTCAGCAGTTCATTCCAGAGATCTTTACTCAAAATCTTGATCTTGTTACATGGGAGGCCTGGCAGGAGCAGATATTGCTTTCCAATGGCCTGGGTTAACTGTGGTCATTAATATCTGGACATCTGTAAAGGGTCATTGGAAGTGCAAAATATTCACACTTGAAAAGCCACACAAACAAACAAGCGGAGACACAATGTAGGTGTTGGTACTTTGCCAGCAGAGATTTTATATTCCCTCAGATGGAATCCACTGTGTTACAAGTAAGGCCATAAAGGTTGAAAAATGAAAGGCGTGCTATTTTCTTGCGGAGAGTGGTAACATTTGCCATTACGGACGTCATATGTTATACAAGGTTTATATCAATCTAGGGCGTTACCTGTTGTTGCCTTAACAACACACCAGACAAGTCTGTGGGCATTGTGCCCTTTACATATTGGTTAAGCCATTTGAAAACCAGAAATCTGATATTATGGTGTCATGTTGTTCAGCTCGAAAGATAATAATAAGAGGTTAATATTAAGGGGCCGAGGGGCCTGCATGATAAAGTGCTTCCAGGAAAAAAAAGATTCATGACCAATACAATCAAGATCACAAAGACTAGCATTCCAACTAATTTTGGTGTTGGCCACATGACTCTGCCAAATTATCTTCTACCGCAGAGGAGCAGAATCATAATATATATACTAGAGTTTCATCAGCAAGGTGCCAGTAGAAACATAGACCCTGCTCTGAGGTCGGAAGAGGGTCTAAAAAATGCAGAGACTTTTGACCAAATTGAAAGTCTGCTAAGCAGCTGTATTAACAGTGTTTCAGAGAGGCCTCGGCTCAGTAAGACTCTGGGCTCTTCACTCACTCTGCACTACCCTCTGGGCTCACGCTGTCTCATTCATACAACCTGAAAGTCAAAAAAGGATCTCCTCTTAAGGGTACTGAATGGAAGAAAAGAGCCACCAATGTATTGTAGAACATAAGTGGGAAGGTCAAGAGAAACGGGGCCAAATTTTAAAGAGCTGTTCAATCAGCTGTGTTAACAAGGAGCTCAGCATCGAAAACGTCCAAAGATTGTTTGACCAAAGCTGTTAAATTTGGAAGTAATTACAAATGTGAAATACTTCTAGTACTATAATAATTGTCCTAAGGAAATTTCAATGGAAACCAGATCTTATTGTACATGTTTTTATTATAATTTTAAAAAAATAATGAAAAGAGATCCAGCCCTTAAAAATCATTTAAAAGAGGGGATAATTTGAAAATTATGAAATTGGAGCTTCTGTGGTAAACTCCTCCCAACAGTATTACAAATGGTAATATGTATTAAAAAATAGAAGACAAAGATTTCACACATTGAAATCTGATACAAAATATAGTGTCGGGCAATAGCCTTAAGTCATTCCATGACCAAGCCAAACTTAATCTAACCTAACCTAACCTAACCTAACATAACTCAAACCACTTAATCCAGTTTTGGAATGTGAAGGGCCTATACAAACTGCCAGGCAGGACCCCTGAACAAGGTGCCAATTCAGAGCAGGTTCCACTAACGCATCTACATAAGGTGAATAACAAAAGGATGTGCAAACTCCACAAAGACAGTGACCAGGCACAGGATTTCAATCCAGGACTCTGGATCCTTGACATAGCATCGCTAACCAGTGTGCCTCAAAAGTGGCTATTATAATACCTTTATTGAATAAATCTGATGTAGATCTGAATTAATTTCTCTCCAACAGTTTTTACTTTCTAAAAAATTATTACATAAGTCATAAAAAAAGTCCCGTGAAAACCACTACAGCATTCCATGTTGGTAAACGAAACTCAATTTTGAGAGCAGGTTTTTCAAGCAGAAACAAAAATAGATCACTATATATCATCGATCCAGAGTCCTGGGTTGGAATCCTGTGCCTTGACAATATTTGTGGAGAGTTTGCCTTTATCCCTATGCCTCTGTCTTTCTCTCACATCCTGAAAGATTTGTAGGTTTGGTTATCTGGCAATTCCAAATTAGCTCCATTACATCCAAGGTTTTATTAATTTTTAACCCACATAGCCTCATTAGTGTTATGTTTACCTCCAGAAAAATATACCAAAAATTTTAAATATTTTCCAGTTGGAAAAAATGTAATGTGTAACATAAACATGCAAATACTAAAATGTCAACATAAATACTAGATATGTCTTAATGCACTGATGCTGAATTAGTAGATATCTTTCTTGTGACATGTTTTTAAACAATTATCAATTCAATGCAGTGCCATATGCATCAGTTTCAGGACCCGTTGCAACGTCTAATGATCAACTCACATTGTTATAATTATTGCGATTCGAGAAATGGTTCAGTTTAAATTTGTTCTAAAACTGGTTTTGCAGCTTTTCGTTTCCGAATGTGTTTTTGGTTAAAGGCTCCTCCCCACTCATGAATTTTGATGAGTCACAATTGAGTTACCATAAAGTGGCAGAACACAAAGAAATATTCATGATTTATTGCTGGAGCATGTTATTCCATCCACTAGATGGCAGCAGAATACTGTCCCGAGCATTATTCAGGTTTATCACATAGCATATTATTATATGTCACCCAGTGTCTAACTTGGGTTTAATTGTATTTATGTGGATGTCTGAGCCAGAGCCACGCTTGAGGTTCATGCCCAGGACGGTAAGGATGTAAGGTCCGAGAAAAGTCAGGGATTTTAAGTGGTTCCATTCCCCATACGCCAAGTGGCAGTGGTTCTCTTATGAGATCCCAGTCGGGAAACTCGCAGGGGTGCTTGGAAGATGGAGTCCGGAAGTGCAGCCCTGTCAGGGTCCCCTGGGATCAAGAGAAGATGCTGTCAGGAAAGGACCTCCCTACTTTTCGTATGGCCCTGAAGTGTTTCCTGCAGGATGTGACATCACACCAGAAGCACTCCCAGGTCTGGCATAAAAGAGAGCCCAATAACTTGAGTTAGAGTCAGAAGGCAGCAGGCAACAATCAGCAGAGGAGAGAAGGAGGAAGAATTGTATTGTGATTCTGTGGCTTATTATGGAGATAGACTTGTATTTAAAGGTGCTTGAGTGAATAATTACCCTTTATTCATATAATGTGTGGTGTATTGCTGTGTCTGTGGTTTGGGTCTCTCTGGCACCCCTTTGTGGTTACAGCAAGGAGTGATTATACAAATGCATCTTTTAAGTGCAGGAACACAAGATTGAAATACAGCACAATGTAAGAAGTTGGTGTAATTTAGTAAAAAAAAATACATTCGAGTTAAAATAGACAAACTGAAGATGGACAAGCACCGGAATACTGCTGATATTGTTTAAAATGATTAATCCATTTTCTCCAGCCCATTTTCTCGATTCGATGAGCTTTGAATGTATTCCATTATGCAATTACTGTATATACTAACGTTTAAGTTCTCCCACGGCTATGTCGGGGTTTGATTTTACTGTATTATTTCTGGTATTTTATAATGTTGGTCGTATAAGTCAAATGCGGAAAACTCACGCTGTTGGTATAAGAGAGTATGATATGCTAACGCCCGCCTGAGAGAGTAACCACGGAGCACACCGCCTTGTTTTTCTATGTATTGTGCCTACATGACCACACGGTAATACCCAAACTATTCCGAAGCAATGTTTGCACTGTTTTGTGTTTTTTGTATCTCACACCCTCATACACCTTAATCGTAAGAGCATCCCTTATCTACGATGGAGCGTTCAATTAGAAGAAAATATGAAGCTGATTTTAAATTAAAAGCTGTTGAAGTTGTGAAAGAAATTGGTAACTGCGCAGCTGCAACAAAATTCGATGTGTCTGAGAAACTGGTGCGAGATTGGAGGAGGTAAGAAGATGTAAAAAAAAAAAAATTATGTAAGTGTCGTATTTTTAAATGGGGTGTATAAGTCGGGGTCTGATTTTATGATCGATTTTTTGGGTTTCAAGACCCGACTTACACGCAAGTATATACGGTAACAATTTCTATTCAGAAGATTTCTAATTTGGCAGTATACTGCTGGGGATTTGTGTTATGTGCAATGATTCATACTGTGAATATGATAATAGAAAATAAAGATGTACCAAGTGACTGAAGGATAGAAAGAGAGGACGGTAACGCACAAGATAAGGTGCACCCTTAAGGTCCGATGTGGAGTGCCACTTGCTATTTGTACTGGAGGCAGCAGTAGGAGGTCCAAGATTCCACACACATTTAGCCAAACGTCCCTCTGCAAGGTAGACACCAACAACTGAAAAGAGTTTTTTAGACGTATATTCCTAAGAAGTAGTGTACTGCATTTTGAAACAGTGCACTCAATGCGAGTTTAAGTCCATCGCTGGTAGGGTAACACAAGGTATGAGTGTATGGAGTATCTGTAGAAGTCAGAGGGGATGGGGAAAATGGGCAGCAAAGTCCGAGACTTTTTGAAAATTTTTTGCAGTAAATAGAAATTTCAGCTTTAATGAGAAGAACTTTTTGAAGAAATCATAGGAAGCATACAGTAGCAGTGCTACATGAATATAAATGGTCGTTTATGTCCAGCGTATAAATATCATTTGCAGCTGCATGTACTACATATGAATGTGAATATAAATGTAAATGTCATCGCTTGTTAACTAAAGGTGGAATGGAATGGCATTAATTTACAGCATTTTATGTCTTTGGTGATACAACTTCCAGTTTGCCTCATACGTTTGTTCCAGGCAGATGGATTAATAAAGGTTACCTGCAAAGCATGGCTACCTGTTCTATCCAATCACTAACCTAAACAAGTTTCAATTCAATATTAGCTAAACCCAAATTTACAGTAGCCCAGACTCCTATTGCGACAGGGCAGTGTGGCATTTTGTTCAAGCTATTTTTTCAGTGAGTTGTTACAACACTTTTCTCAAGTGTAAACTGTGGTCAGAATGTCTCTACAGATTTAAGCAATTATGTTTAGATGAAATCCTGGATTACACACACTTGGCCAAACTTCATTCTGCAAGGTTGGTGTATTTCTTATAAGTAGTGTACTACATTTTGAAATGGTGGTCATAATGTGAGTTCAAGTCCATCCCCAACAAGAAGGTTACAGTTGGATAACTGATTTTATTTTAACAGAAACCCTTTATGAAACATCTGTGTTTCTGATTGGGTAAACCAATCTATAAAAATTTAAAAGAGCATTACAAATAATTCATGCCTTTCAGGTATACATTTATGATATCCAGTGTATTGGACATCAGGCAAGGGCTGGTGTTCCAGCCCGGATACTTGAAGGACCATTACCCGGCCGGGAGGCCAGTTCGTTGGAAGAAATGGGGAATAATAGTCACACAGACTATTTACTTCCCCTAAACATTAGGGGGCAGTCCTCTTGGATGACATTGGGAGCTGCAGGGACAAATCGTACTCACTTCAAGGAACTTCTGAAGTTCCTCCAGCTGGTAGTGTCGTGACACTGGAAGTGCTCCCAGGTCCGGCATAAAAGAGGCAGAGTTTCCTGTATGGGTTATCAGAGATGGGAGGCAGTGAACAAAGATCACCAGGAGGAAAGAGAAAAAAGGTAGAGAAAGGAAGAAACTGGTATATCAGGTGTGCAATTATGTGTTCATATCATTTATCATTTGAGTTATTATTTGTATTGGTGAATTGGAGGAATTGAAGCTCAGTGGCGCCCCTTACAGGTCACACCAGCAAGAAGACGAGCAGCGTTTTTTTTCAAAATAAACAAGAAAAATGTAATTGAATCATAATTTTTATCGCAGGCTGTATATTTATGAACATGGTACTAAATCACTAGCATTTGCAGGCAGTGAGAAAAAACAGAAGTCCTGAATGCATGGAACACCCAGCACATATTTCCAGGACCTTGGTCTAAACTTTCGGAGATTCAGAAACTCAAACATATAATTTGACTCTTTTGATACTTTTCTGACAGTCTGTCAAACACCAAACCTCTTGGCAGTGTCTCTCTCCCGCGCTCACATAATACATAATTAAAACTTGGATTGACGAAAAAGGGTACACATGGGATCTTGATGCATTTTTAAATGCAGAACGGCACTCGCGGCAGCCAGGTAAAGCTATATTCTTTTTAAAGGAATTATTCTAATATCTTCAGTCTCAACACAGCCAAAATCACCGCCTACCATTAAAAGGAAAACTTTAAATTGTTGCAAATTGTGATGCCTTCCTTTGGTTGGCACTGTAACATAAGGCAACTACTGGCATGCCTTCCTTTATCTAAATTATAGACTTATTGCCTTAGACAATGTATAATTATTTACTAAGTCAGACTCCATACTTTGGACATTCCCAGTCCACTACTTCCCCCCCCTCCCCACCTTCATTGCTGAGGGAAGAACTCCACATGCCAGTACTAACAAGCATTTTCAGGTCATACTCTCAATGGCTGGATATGCATCTCTAGAGTTTTACGCTTTTTAGCTAATTTTATTGAAAGCAAAAAGTCATTTCTGAAAACTTCTGCTCACCTTGACCAAAGTTGCAGTACGTTAGTTCATTGCATGCACAAAACAGTTCAAATGAATTAATGACTCTCCATCACAGTTTTTGCCGTTTCTTTTAGATTTCAGATCTGCTCAATAAATTTAGCATGAAATGTCAAAAAAGGGAGGTCTTCTACCAAGCATGGAAATTATAGGCCTGACAGGTCAACTTGGGTTGCATGTAACAACTGTATTCTACAGAGACTGAAATGATGTCTAAGGGTCAATCAGTGTGGAATTACTGGTTACAAAAAAAGTGATAATTGCAGTGAATGATATTTCCAAAAGATGTTCATATGGCACTGGAAATGACTTAGCCAACTCCAGGAATTTTCTGTAAAATGAAGACTATAACAAGATGTACAAGAAAAGGTTTATATTTGTAAGTCTAGGAAAAAAAACATTAGACTCCTTTAGCTATCTGAGTTTTCTTCACAGAGACAGGCTGCAAGTAGAGCAGAGGGGGCTTCTGCTCAACAAAATGTCACTGTGTGTGTAGTGGGTACTCGGGTGGAAGGAGCA
This sequence comes from Polypterus bichir lapradei, assembly GCA_026402145.1. NCBI lineage: Eukaryota > Metazoa > Chordata > Cladistia > Polypteriformes > Polypteridae > Polypterus > Polypterus bichir. The sequence continues at coordinate 807,727 of JANRMT010062840.1, read as the reverse complement.
ATACAAGTACAAAGGTGCAGCAAATATTGATCAATAATTATGATATCACTGCGATTTATGCTTTATTTTATTACACAGACTTAAATGATTTTTTTAAATATAGAACTATGAGCAGTGAAACAAGGCCCTTTTGACATGTTTCTAGAAAGAACCAAGAAAACAAGGTTAGGTCTGGAACTTTACAGTGGAAAAAATGGGAAGAGTGAGTTTACTTGGAATTGTACCAATTATTGGGTAAATGTACATTTTATTTGAGTAAGATGACCAAAGGGAAACCTAACACACCCTGCTATTAACTATCATTCTTAATGGTTGAACATCTCAGCTCTTTCATGTTGGATGTCATTTGTCCATCCAGTTTATGGATCTTTGTTCTCAACCAAGCCACCTGGGAACCCTAAAAGAAAACTCCGCAGCAGAAATTAATTCCTGTTGTGTCTGACAATATCTTTACAGCTTCTTGGATGTTCCTGCATTGAACGCTGAGCTGAGTACTACTGTTTGCCAAAGGTTAAGAGTGGTTTGTCCTTCATCACCCGTTTTGAGGTGTGCCTAGGTATTTTGGGGCCAGCATTAGGCTGAAGATTAACAAATCCATTTTTCAAGAGGTAAGTCTCCTACCTGAAAAAAAAAGAAAAAAAGAAAAACAGCGAGGAAAATTGGGAGAAAATGCTAACTATGTAAATGTAATGACTTGGCTGGGTTTTAAATCCAATCTCTTGAAGATGTGAGATAGCAGAACTCACTATACAACCAAGCCAAAAGACATGGAGTTTCTGTGCTGCTGTTTTTTGAATTCTGCTCTTTGATTGTGAGTTGGGACTTGTTTGATGTGGATTGCCTCTTAGGCAACCTCATTTTGCCTTATTTTCCCGTTTTTGTATTTTTGTTAATAAATCCTTCTTTCATAAAGATTTCTTGTTTTGCATTGTCTCTATAAGCCAGAGTGTTTGATTTTTCTCCCCCTTGTAAAACATTTTGGGACTTTGAGTGTATTTTTTTTTTTTAACTTTCAAAACTGGTTTTCCATTTTGGCCTGTATAGGGCAAAGCCTGAAATTAGCAGTTGGAGAGCTGGCTGATTTAGTATGACCTTCTCCGGGGCAGACTGGTGAAGGTCCTGGCCTGCTTTATAGCCTTTTGGGGGCCTCACACCCCATTTCACCTTGTGCGTGCTTCTATGTTTTTTTTTTTTTTTTATACCAATAATACTGCGTTAATAAGAAAAGTGTAAAATACTATAAGTTGTTATAAAGTACTGCAAGTATACTTAATACAGTTACAATGAACATGTGAAATCCTTTCCAAAATGACTACAGGAAGTGACTGAGTAGTTCTAAATTATACATTAAGAGAATTTAAGTATTCACAGTGATATGGTTAAAGGAAGCAATTGTGTAATTACAGAACGATGTGTCACAAGTGACATTTTGCTTAGCCAAGCATGTAACACAGTAGCCTGCATGTGAAATACTGCAGTATTACGGGTATGTCACATGTTTGGCATGGCTGCATCTGTACACTTACCCAAAACAACTTCAAAGAGAACAGAATCTGCCTATCAATGCAAGCATGATTAATACTAGAATATATTGCTCATAACCCTTGTATTATTCTATACAGACTGACAAATGCTTCATAGATTACATTATACCCAGCTGCATCTATATCTTTAATTTCACGGGTTTCTCTAAGATTATTGCCAATACCAGTGACATAAGCAGCAGCATTGGCTGACATCATAATGAAACAAGAAAAGTACCGTTCCCATGGAATTTTGGAATTGAGTTTTCCTTAAACTGCAGTAGCTGTCCTCTGTAGCTCCACCCAAATAGTAGTTAAACAGGACAAACTATAAAAACCAATTAAAAAAAAAAAATAAAAAAAAATGTAATTCTGGCCAAGTGGAAGGTAGGTACGCTTCAATGTGAAACGTTGGCACTGTATCTGATCGTGTTCATCTGTGACGGGAGAGCGTCTCCCGCGTGGGGAGGAAAGCACATGGCTGTGATGTCTCTGGCAATCAGCAGCTACCCTCTAAAATACAGCTAGCTCTTTCTCTCAAAAACATTAAACATTACTCCTTAACAATCTGTAGATGACAACATCTGTTGAACAAACAGGTATCGCTAGCTAAGCAGAGGCAAGGTATGCTCCAACATGTGGCAAGAGGTAGAGCGACTCGAACAGAGTCTGGCATGTGAGTAAGGAGGGCACCACCCCCTCCCCTTGGCCCCCAGCCACTGTCTCGGATTCGCACAAATAAATCGGTTCCGCAAGCGAACTATGGTACTTAGCGCAATGAGAGAAGTCACAAAATTAACTGGAATTTTCAAGCAAATTATATAAAAAATCAGATCTAAATCTGTTAAGTAGTTCTCTCATGAAAAGCAGACAGACAGACGTTCGATTTTGTATGTTCTGTATATAGATTTATAAACTATTGTTGTAAACCATTCTGTTCTGAAGAGTACAAATGTCACAAGCTGTAAGAGTTGATGCCCTGTAGAGCAAAGCGGCATTTTGCAGACAGAGTAGCACCTCTTCAGATTCTGTGTATAATCGCAAAAATCCCTCAGCCTGCCACTCTCATATTTTTGAATATTTTTTCTCGTTAATGAACTCATCTATCAAGTAAAAGAAAATTGCAAACTAGGTTGAATCTTCCTCTATACTTTTTCCTTTTAATTTTGCACTTTCTTTTATGATTATTAGTAACTAAATAAAGAGGGCTTCTATATACTAAACCTTGCCTTTCGGCTCTCTTTAAAAAGTAACTTTGCTGTATGTCACAAATGTGTGTATTCCAAACCAGCAATTTACTTCACAGGCACTGTATAAAATGAAATTGTCTAATTGATTGACTGACTGATTGATGACCAGTAGAGTGCTTTCCCATAGTACCTAAAGTGCTACATGTGACCCACATAAAGCTGTTCTTGAAAGAAAGCTATCGAGACACTGAGAAGAAGGCATAACTTTTAGCAGAACGTTTTCTCCTATTTTTAGTGTTTAGTATGCTATAATACATTATATGTGTTGAAGTCTAAAACTAACAGCTCATCCCATAATTTGTATGTCAAATTGATTGATGATTCCAAATTGTCCCAGTGTCGCTGTGCACATAAGTAAGCCCTGTGATGGACTAGTACCACTGTTGCTTTCTGCCCTGTGCCTTAAATTGCCGAAGGGGAACTGGTAATCTGCAGCCCTGAACTGGATTAAGAATGTTACATTATGTTAATACAGGCAGTCCCCAGGTTAGGTACGAGATAGGGACTGTAGGTTTGTACTTAAGTTGAATTTGTGTTTAAGTCAAAACAGGTACATTATTTTAATAAATGCTGTTGTTGACCGACTGTAACCAAGTGCTCTGCCAATAAATGATGGAGTTTCACCTCTCTCTGACCTTTTTATTATTTCTGCTTTATTTTCAATGATGATGGTTTTTCTCTTCTTTACTGTATCACCAGCACTTGAATCAGACTTGTGTTTCAGAGACATTCTTGAAGGGTGAAGACAAAAGGTTAAGATAAGCTCTTCTGCACAGCACTGTACACGCTATCAAAGCAGGAAGGCACCCGTCGTCAACACGTCCGATGTACTGACAAGAAACAACTTCCTGCTATGTGCGTAACAGTACAAGCAGACTTGCTATTGAAAATGAATGGGGGCGGCTTTGGGCGGTTCACCACCCGCCCACCACACAGTCACCTCCACTACAGTATGCTGCCTGCAGCGTTCGCCCACCGAGAATGAACACGGTGCGGCCAAAGGCCCGCCACTGCCCCCATTCAACAGGCAGCCACCCGAGGCACACTACAGTGCTACCCCCCACCGCCCCGTTCACACTCAATGGCCTCCATTCGGCCACAACCAGGTCACCGCTTGCAGTATCACTAGGCGCCCACCCAGAACGAATGGGGCAGCCGTGTGTGGTGGGCGGGCAGTGAAACACCCCCCTCCACTCCATCTAGCCTGTGTCCAGTCAGGAGCAGTTGCTCGGGCAGCGCGGTGGGCGGGCAGTGAACCTCCCCATCAAGCCTCCGTCCTGCATATGAGGGATAGCTGTGGCCCCAGTGACTATGGACCACGGGTCGCCACTTGCCTCCAGGAGAAACCCAAGGGACACTACACTGCACGAGCAGCGAAATCGCCCCCCTCCAGCCTCCATCCAGCCACCGCTTGCAGCGTCCCCAGGCCGAAGATGACGGAGCGGCAGTTTTTGAGGCGCATGCGTCATAGCTTTGGCCCCATTCGTAAGTCGTAGGTCGGATGTCCGTAACTTAGGGACTACCTGTATCATATTGACACAATTGGTTGTTCCCCTGTAGTTAGGATATAGCAGGTTAGATAATGGATGGGTGGCTGGATAGTTGTTCATGAGTCAATGTGCTTTGTCCAATAAAAAGCAAGTTTCAGTGCAGCATGTGTCACTAAATCTGAGGCGGAGAACCACATAATAAGACAAAGAGGAACAAGGTGTGACTTAAATTAAAATAAGCAACAAGGCTACTTCCTCTAAGCGCCAGGCAGAGACAAGCAAAAAAATTAAAAATCCAAAAGCAAAGCGGATCAACGTCGCTGTATAATAGCATGTATCTGTGGTATTTTAAATGAAGACATGTTGACTACATTCTCTGCTTTTTTCCTTTGATTTTTACAGACTTTTTATGTGATCATTCTGCCTTAAGATTTTTTGCATTACATGTTAAATGAAAAGTAATGTTATTTTTTATCACAAAGTTCACATAATGAAAGGATTATATGCTTACTTTTTATAATGTGGATGAAATAGTTCCTTTTACTATTACATGATTATCCATTGTGAAAAAACAAAACCCAGTGTTGATGCAGTCTTAACGTTCATATCAAAGGCATGCTAATCATCAGTGCATCTTCTCTTTCACCACGCCTGTAACATTTCATATTTTAATCCTAGCCAAAGTTTGTGAAAAAGCCGGTTTTGCACATATCACTGCTCTTTTGCATTATTTTCTGGTATATTGTCTCCAGGTGAAGTTAAAAACACAGCCATTTAAGAGAAGTTTGCTGTAGTGATAAACGTCACTTTTGGCTAAGTTCATTTCTTGACTCTTCAGTTCTTTAAATGTGTTCTTCTGTCCTCCTGGCTCTATCCGATTCTCTCCCTAATGATCCTGCAGACTCTTTGAGTGCTCTAATTACACTGTTCACGGCTGTTATGCAGCATTCCAGCTCACTCGTTTAGGCAGCCACCTAACCCAAACCACAAACCTCCTACAATGTTCAACACCACACAGCCATATCAGATGGGCCCACTTGAATGTTGACATGGGAATATTTTGTTTTCGTCTTGTCTTTTGCCATCTAACCCTAATCATATTAAACTTTGATACATGTTAGGTTTGTGCTTTAGTTTTTTTTAAATTAATCTGTGCAGATCTCTCAGGCAATCTAATGTGGAACTACTCTGTATAAAACTTGCGTAGAGTATTGGCACTTTTTCCTTTAAGCCAGAACAAATTCTCCCAGCCTCTAGTTGGATAGTTTCATTAACATAAATTTGTTCATTTGGTTCTCCCTTTTCTCTCCGGTACATTTAGATTTGAATATATACTTTGTCCACTCAGTTCCATGCTGTCACTTACAAGATTTCTCTTTAACTGTGGCTTTTTAATTTGGGGGTCCTGCAGTTGCCCTTTTCAGTGCACTAGATACCATTTTGCGATGTTATCAGCATTCTTATGCCCCTTTTAAACTCCTAGTGTCTACGCATAAATGGGATGGTGATTCTGTTATCATCATTTATTAGAAAGTTTCTTGACGTAATTATACCAATACATTAAGAAGCAGTGTTCACATTGTCACCCAGCAGGATGACACAGAAGAACTGTCTTGTTCCTTAATGGCTTTTTCCTGTTGATGGGTATAATTTATCATATCTGCTTTAAAATCAGATTTAGTTGAAAGCCACACCCTCATGTGCTACCAATTAAAAGATCATTATATGTTTGATAAGTAAAAATAGCAAATATGTCAGCATGGGCAGTTTACCAGTTTCTACAATGTACATATTTTCTTGCTGCAATGAACAAGCGTCATGTCCAGGGCTGTTTACTGCCTGGCACTCTGTTCTGCTGGGATAGGCCCCAGCCCCACCATGATCCAGAATTTAATGAAGTGGTTTTGGGAATGTTATGTTAACACATTTTCCTCATTTGAAGGTGTGTTTAAGAACTGTTTCAGTCCACTGCTAGCAGTAAAACAAGTAAAACACCTTAAATCCTGAAAGTGGCCCACATGCTGGCACTGGCAAATTGTAAAAGGGACTTGAAAGGAATGTTGTAAAGCTTCTTACCTCAATAAAGGACAGAACGTTTGATGGGTCAGTTGTGATGTCCTATAGGGATTGAGAATCTGTAGTCTCACATTCTCACAAACTATGTAAGCGAGAGAATGCTGTGAAGGAAAGAGCCCAAAATGGGCCCCTCAGAATGAAGTGATCTGATTCAGGCTCTGCAACGCAGATGGGAGAAGTGCACAAATGCACATACAGACAAAGTGGCAGTCAACCCTGAACAAGGAGAAATGGACAGAAAATGTTACTCAAAGGCACTTAAACTCAAGCACTTTCAAAGTGCCTGTGGCACACATATCTGTGTATGCTGTCACTATAACTGATTGGAGCGAGCAGAGGAAATGACTTAAGAACCCCGTTATTTCTTAGCTATTACAGAGAGATTCTGCGGTAGATAAAAAGCACTTGAGATATAATTAATTATGACACTTCATCTTCAACAAAGTCATAATACTGTGAGATCCAAATTCTGCTGTTATTTATCCTTTATCCGTGGATAGGATACTGCCACCTGGAGGCCATTTTTTCAATACAGAAGTCAGCATTTTCAGTAGACTGGCCATAAAGACTAGTAAATATGTGCATTGGGTTGCCTCAGAGATTCCTGGGCAATTTGTGATATCCTTTTTTTTTTTTTTTTTTTTTGCTTTGACTGTAACTCATAAAAAAATTTTATCACATAAAAGGAGACACTCACACACACAATTTTTCACACTTTCAACATCTCTAAGACTCTAAACTCAGATTTCCATAAAGCATATTTAAGACAAACACATGACACATTAGCTCATTTTTATTTATGTTAACAAAATGAAGCCAAAAAAATATGCACTTTTCCTTAGCTTTCCTTTATTCTCTATGATCAGTCTCCATATTTTGCAATCGGTTTATCCAATTAATGTTTGGAACAGAACTGGCATGGTGCTCACGCTGAATGCTATATTGGGTTTCACTTAAAGATATAATACAGTGGATAAGCTGCAGCTGTTCTTTTTCGTTTGCCAGATATTTTGGAGCCAAATAGCACATTTGTTAAATACATTGAAGAAATTAAGAAACGAGCAGATCAGATTTTTAAGCAGAGCAAAATAAGGTGTCCTTTCATAAACAGGTAAATAAAACAATGCTCGAGCCAACCCTGTTTTTAGAGGCAGGTCTTTTTTTTGAATTTCATCTACTAAACTAATTCAATAAATGGAGGAATGCTAAGGGATTTCATTTAATGTTTAGCCAAAAATCAGGCTTATAGGCAGGCTTCCCAGAATGTATAAAGCATATAGTATAATGGTAGCTTTTCATTCTACACATCACATCTTCCAGCATTAAACTTGTAAACACCAGGGACTCGTATCATTCCACACAAGCTTTCGCCAGACCTTAACTGATCAATCACAACTGAACAACATCACCTCAGAGTAGCATTGCACATCGGGCTCTACATTACTGTGCTCTACCTCACACACTTAATAAACAGATTGCTAAATGCCTCCAACATCCTGGTTCAAATACTGCACTTGTGGAGTCAGCACATTCACTCCACATCTGTGTGGATTTTCTCCTGTGTATTCCCATTTTTGTAACACATACATCTTAGTTTTGACTGGCGATTCCAAATTCACCCCATGTGAGTGGAGGTGTATGCATAAATAGGCCCTGCAATGGATTAAAGTCCCGTCCAAAGTTGATTCTTTCCTTGCACTCATTGCTGCCAGAACAGGTTCTGGCTCTCTGCAACATGTAATTGGATTAAACTCATTTGAGAACGTTATGTTATGTCTTGTCATGTCGTGTCAAGTTAAATATAACATACACAATGCATATATGTTAAATGGCAGTATTACTGACGCAGCATTGGTCTCAGCATTTAAATCAAGCAGCATGGTGAACAGTGGCTAAAGTTGCTGTTAGGACCATTCATACAGCAGTAACTCCAGCAATTGTTGTGCTAAACTGTAACAATGCTCTTCTCGATGACCTCTGGTAGCATTCAACGTCAGAGCCATCTTGGTCAAGTTATTCTATCAGATCTTGGAACATGAGCTTACAGAGTTATTGCCATCACCTATTACCAGTCCTTTGTTGAATTGTAGCAAGCCTACATAGCACTAAAATCAGGTTTGCTTTCTTGACTGCCGTCACTATATTATAAGGACTGGTTGATGATAAAGGAATATCCCTTCAGGCATTATGTCTGGGAGGACCCCACCCAGTAAGAATTCCAGCTGCTTAGGGCAGGCGTCATGTTTTTATGACGACCGAAGCAGGAAATGGGACATTTTAGTGGGAAACTTTCTTCAAGGGGAATGGCTGACTAAGAGGGAAAAAAAAGAAAAGCAGAAGGCAAGGAGCACGGCTATCTAAGCCTAAGATGACAGCGAGATCGAACTTCACCCAGGGATGTCTGCCATTTGTGAGTGGCCACCCAGAAGATAAGAAACAGCGTGGCAAATCCCTAAGAAGAGGCAATGGAGTGCTCCCGTTGGTGAATCGGACTCGCTCTTAAATTGTTCAGGATAGCGAGAAAGTAGCCATATCCGCCTGCTGTCTGTTATTTTTCCACATCATACAATGAGAACTATAAGACCCGATTCATCGTCGTTTCACACAAACTATTCTTAATCATTCTCTTTTTGATTTCCTTTTCTTTTTATTCCTTTTCTTCTTTGTTTCAATGTCTTAAACGTATAATTATTTTGGCACCTAGTATTGAAGTTGAAAATGAGGTTGTGCAAGGCCACCTTCTGCTTTCAGTGGTTATAGTGTTATTTTTCTAAATATCTGATCTTCTGCCTTCCATGTAAACAAGCTTATAATGGAGACCAACTTTCCAAAAGAATATTTATTATATAGCAATTCTCTAAAATGGGAATAAAAAATTGCAGGTGATATTAATTTTTATTATATTAATGCCTGCTAGAGAGAGCTGCAGAGTTAATTGCCTATTAACATCTTGGTTAGCTCTGTCAAACAAACTGAAAAAAACAAAGTTTAAAAACATTTTTAAATGTTCTTGTTGCTGTAACTCCCAGATATCTGAAATGTTCTGGAAAACTCATTGGAAAGTGCTGTAATATGATGTGTAATTACTATCATATTATGATGTGCAGTAATACATTTGGGGCAGTGATAAACAGAACTGTATGTTCTACATTGAGAAGTATCTCGAGTATTATCCCTTCCTATGTAATTGCACTCATTTCTGAGTTTTACAGGAGATAAATGGCCAGTGGTTCAACAGCAAGTGAAAATACAGTAGCATTTGTGATAGTGGGCAGCATTGTTTGCAAATTCTAATCTGAAATAATCTCAATATTTGTTTCTTTTTTCTTTTTTTACTCAATCTAGGCTTAACTAAAGCAACTTAATTCGGGTATAAATATCTGGACAAAACCAAAGATAGTTGTCTTTACAGTGCAAGTTTAAATATTTCAATACAGAAGGCTTGGATTTTATAATATTCAAATATGTTTCTGGGTAGACAGCTATTATTTGTCACATTCAGGAAGAAAGCGAAAGAGACACAGCAATGGAGTTGGGTATTGAGAAGTCCTATTCCAGGGCTACTCAGTTAGGCATTGGCTAAAGGTTTTGTTCCAACCAGATTTGTAATTGAAAGCCAGGCCACAACAGATAATGAAACTTGGAATTTAACTATATGGATTATTTTTTTCTAAGAATTTTATACATATGTTCTGTGTTCCTTCCCTTCTCTCTTATTTAAGTGTAAATGAAAAGGAAACAAGAAACCCTAAATTTTGGCTAGCACTATTAACAAGAATACAACAAGGTCACTGCAGCCCTTCCTCAATTACAAAGAGTTTAATTTATGGAAGTCATTTGGTATCTCAACCTTTAGTAATCTTTATATTGATAATGTGTTTGAAGGCACATATTTTACTCTTTACAAATTACGAGATTTGTAAAAATTAATTTACCTTATTTGCCTAATCTACCATCAATGCTTACACTCAAAAGAACAGTTTAGAATAGTCATGAGAATAATATTGGTAGCATTCTCAGACTATATCAGTCAAATTAATGGTGTACAATGTTCCGTGACCTTAAGCAATGCTGTGCAAGAAGTCTCTCTATCAATATTTCAAATAATGAGAGAAATATGATAATTCACAATATCCATTCTTCATCAATTTATGCAAAATTCATTATAACACTTCTGCTGAATGTATTGTTTTAATCAATTTAAATATGCTGTATATGTACTGTATAAAACAAATCAAAACTACTAAAGCAAATGTTAAAAAAACAATCCACTGCATAACCAAGTTGCAGACTAAATCCAGTCAGTATATATATGGACTTATGGAAATGATTGCATTTCTGATTATAATTTTTTCTTTTTTCTGTTTTTGTTTGCAGCAGTGTGTGTTTGCTAGTAGTAACATTTTTTTCTTGTAATGCATATTTTTAAACATATAAAAGTAAATAATTTTAAAAACGTATTTGTTGAAACTAATCATATGGTCCTTACCTTGTGAGTGATCCTGATTTCATACTGCTTTTACGTTTACTGTATGCTTGACATCAGTGTAGCTCAAGCTGATGTCTTATACCAACAGGTCAGGTCATGTTTGGGAACGGACTGGTACAGCGCTTTGCCATACCCACCATATGATGAAACAGCACGGGATCCCAGTTGGTAACCCCCCAGGCAGACACAAAATCCAGTTCCACCCTCCAAAAATGACCATTTATCTGCCGGAGCCAGGTGTTACATTGACATCCCCTTGGCCTGGTCCAGCTGCTCAACTCCTCAATAATGACGATCCCGCGATCCAGATCACCCTCGAGCAATCGGGCCACATGGTTGTAGTACCATAACTGATGCTCCCTCACAATGCAGATAAAGTACATCATTTGGGAATCCATGAGAAACCGCTCGTTTGACGTAAAGTCAAACCAGCGGTACCCAAGGATTCTCTGAAGAGACACAGAACCAAAAGAATCCAGTCTTCGTCTCAGGTCACTTAAACATTCACTGTATTGGACGTATAGTTACTTTGGTAAATAATATTATATTAAGTACAAAATCTGATTTGTGTCTCCTCACTGGAACGTGGCTTAGTAAGTCTGACAATATTCCCCTAGCTGAGGTGTTAGCAGATGGATACACATTCTTTCATAAATCTAGATTAACTGGTTCAGTAGGAGGCCTTGGAATAATTCTTTGTGACAAAATGCAAATTACTTTTAAAAATTTAAGCAAATGAACATCCTTTGAGGCACTCATTTTTAATTCCAGCACAACTGTAATGCTAGTCTACAGACCACCAGGGCCATATTCATTGTTCATAATGGAATTTGGCAACCTGTTACCTGATTTGGCTAAACAGTAAGTTATGATCATGCAGTCGTGGTGGGGGATTTTAATGTAACATTGATGTGGAAACTGACACTTTTAGCAAATGTTTTACTTATTTGTTAAATTCAGTAGGATTTTGTCAGATTGTCAATGGTCCAACTCATAATCATAACCATACATTAGATTTAGTTATAACTTACAGAGCTGAAATGCAAAATTTAAATATTACCCTATTAATTGAAATTATTCCTGTTCACTACTTAATTGAATTTAATTTGGTTCTGCCTTTACCAATACATTCACAAATTAAAACAAAAACAGTGAGACATCTAGATTGTAACTCTGCTTCAACATTTGCATTTATATTTATATTTAGGAATGCCAAATAGTCATACTTTACAATAGCACAGTAGTGCAAACTACAAAGCAAAATGAAGAATACATGATACCACTCGCAAAATACAGAATTATCACATATGAAGATATAAGCTGCCACCCCCATACTGGCCATTCCACAGCTGAATCAGTGCTAGGCTGGACAATCTGACAAAACAAACTTTGTACCTGATAATTCCAGTGCTCCTTTATCTGAGAAGACTTTTCTATAGGCAGGAAAATAACTTGAAAGTAGAGCAGTGGCACCAAGTGTCACATGTGAGTACCAAGAAGAGAGAGTTGGCAAGCTTTAGTAACAGTCTCTAAGTATCATATTACTTATATTTTAGTACTAATGACTAACCACAGAGGTGTATATTGCACAACTAATTGGCAGCTCTAGTCAGGGTATGCTAAACTGAAGTAGTGAGTCTTCAGCCAGGATTCAAAAGCTGAGACTGAAATGCATCTCTTATGGTAGCAGACAGACCATTCCACAGTTTAGGGGGCCTGAAACTAAAAGCTCGGACCTCCCACTGTTATTTTATGAATCGTAGAAATCATAAGCAGACCAGCATCTTGAGATCTTAATGTGCGTTCTGGTTTTTAAGTCATGATAAGTTCAGACAAGTAAGCAGGGCCTTGGCCATTTAAAGCATTATATGTTAAAAGGAGGATTTTGAAATCTGCCCTAAACTTAGCCAGGAGCCAGTGTAAGGATTTAAGAACTATGTGTTTTAAGAACTATGTGTTTGCATTTTCTTGTTCTTGTAATAATTCTTGCAGCAACATTTTAAATTAACTGTAAGCTGTATAAAGAACAATTTGAGCAGCCAGTGAACACCACATCGCAGTAGTCAATCCTACTAGAAATAAATGTATGAATTAATTTCTCAGTATTTTGCATATTATAGAAATTACCTTAATTGGCCAACATTTTTAAAATGGAAAAACATGTTTTAAACAGTTTTGTAATATGCAGTTTAAATGACATGCTATTGTCAAAGATAACATCTAAATTTAGGGCTGCTTCAGTAGAATCAATACTGATTCCAACAGATTTAAACAATGACAAAATATTGCTGCGATCAGTATCCTTCCCTCCAATAATTACCGTTTCTGTTTTGTCTGTCTTGAAAGACAAGTAGTTCTCATCTATCCACTCCTTTAATTCACTAACACATCTAATTAAGGACAACATAGGAGAAATGTCATTTGGTCTAAAAAGAAAGGTAGAACTGGGTATCATCTGTGTACGAGTGAAAATGAACGTTTTATTTTCAAATGACAGATCCCAGTGGAAGTGTTGAGTGAAAACAGTTAAGCCTCAGTACTGAGCCCTGTGGGACACCATATCTCACTTCTGTGCATAATGATGGAGTACTGGCAGCACATTTCTGCACGTACTGGAACCGATTTGATAAATAAGAACTAAACCAGGCAGGGCCATTACCTGAGAACCCAATGTTGTTTTCCAGCCTGTGTAGTTAAATGAAATGGTCAAGGGTATCAGGTTCTGCACTTAAATCTAACAAAATAATTACAGTGGAATTTCCTTCATCAGAAGATATAAGAGTGTCATTTACAACACACGTGTCATTTGTGTACTGTGACCGGTGCAGAAGAGGTTGGCAGTACACACTGATACAGTGCATTGCCACACCCACCAAACAACAGATCACCTCAGGATCTCAGATTAGGACCCAAGCACAGCCATGCAATGGGTGACACCTCAGCACCACACTAGTTTGAGTGGAGAGGGATATTATGAGGCTTTTTACAGTGACTGGAATCCCTCCTAATTCTGCCAGCAATGCCCAAGTTTTTCCTGTAAGTTGGAGGACATGCTTGCAAGGCCTAATGCAGTTTAACATCATACCCAGGATGGAGCAATTGCAGATTAAGGGCCTCGCTCAAGGGCCCAACGGAGTGGAATCACTTCTGGCATTTACAGAATTCAAACCGACAACCTTCTGGTTGCTGGCACAGACCCCTAGCCTCGGAGCCACCACTACGTTCTTCATCTGTGGAAGCCAGACTGGAATTTCTCAAATAAATTGTGATGTGTAAGGTGAAAGTGAAGCTGATTGGCGACCTACATTTTTCAAGTATTTTAGAGAGTAAGGATAAATCTGAAATGGGCCTATAATTAAGTATAAAGTAATGGTTTGATAACTTACACTTTTAGTGCATCAGGTATTGTGCCATGCCATACAATAATGAGCAATTGATAATACTGAGAATAGGCGCTGCAAGAACATCCATTGAACATTTTACTAGTTTTGTTGGCACTAGATCTAGGGAACAAATAGTAAGTTTCATTTTAAATATTAAAGTTAAAACTTCCTGTTACATTCTCCACACTTGCATTTTTCTGAATCTTTCACAATTGAGAAAGTGGATAAACTGCCAGTGTTTACAGAGACTACTAAGGAGGCACTGAGTGATTTGGAAATTCTGATCGTTGGAGAATCAGGCTTTTTTGAAATATCTTAAAGCACCTTTTAAACTTTTGTCTACTAGGGGGCTTTGCCTCCTGCTTGCTTCACTCGCCAACCCCCGTGTTTGGTTTTCCGAATACACACTTTTACGATTTTTTTTTTTTTAATTGTTGCTATTTCATTAGTTTCACTTTTATTTCAGAACTTCTGTAAAAACAGTATTTTGAATCTTAAACATAATTCAGGATAGGTTTCTCTGTTTGGAATTTCAGCACAGACAAAACAGACAGCAGTTAATCTTTTTTTTTTTTTTTGCAAAGTAACCAATAAATACATGTGAGGTAAACTCTGTTTTTGAAATTCTCTGACTTAAACTTCAAAACCTTACAATATTTACGTACTTCTGACATATCATATATGTCCATATATTCAATCTCTATTCGCCTTTTTGTTATTTCTCCGAGTAATAATTTCTCGTTGTTTGCGCTAATGCGGTTTACTTTCTTTGTTTTGACACTGTCGTTTTTTTCTGCTTTCATATTCTGTATCTTGCTCAGCATGTGTTTCGCGCCTACCTTTTTTTTAGTCTTTTGAATTCCAGTTTTCGTTATCTCTAACCTGTTCTGCATGTTTTTTGCCCCCTTGTTTTTTAACCTCTTTATGACATTTTACTTTGTTTTCTACTCTTTTATTTCCGACCTTGCTTTGTCCTGCTTTTTTTTCAGTGACACCTGGTCCGTGGTGATTATTTTCCCATTTTCAAGTAATAATTTCCATTTGTTTGCGTTACTGCGATCTTTACTGTCTTTTTTTTTTTTCCTTTCTAATTTTCTTACTTTCATATTCTTTAACTTTCTCCACATGTGTATCGCACCAGCTTTTTTTTTTTTTTTTGAGCTTTTTGAATTCTACTGCTTTCATAATCTCTAGCCTGCTGTGCATGTATTTAGTGCCAATGTTTGTGAATGTGTTTATGAAGTTCTACTTTGCCTTTTACTCTGTCTTTTAATTCTGAGCCTGATTGGACGTACTTTTTTCAATTCCACTTGTTCTGCACTGGTAATTACTTTCCTTATTTTCTGAATTTGCACCTAGATTCTTCTTTATCTTTTTTTTCTCTCCAACGCTTTTGAGTCTCTTTTCTCCAAGCTGCTTTCTTCTTCGCTTAGTTGACTACATTTCATTTATAACGTATTGTTCTTATATGCACTGAGAGCCCTGGATCTGTGTGTGCTCAAAGCCTCCTTTACACGACTGAGTGTTTTGCTGCCTCTGGGCTTATTTGATATTGATTGTAAGTAGGGCGTGTCTTGCAAGAATCTCATGTTCCACGTCATCACGAGACAGCTCTGGGTCAATCTCTTGGCACAAAGTCTCATGTTTAAGGTCCCCGCGAGACTCTTCGTGGCCAACCTCTTTCATCTTGCGGTGTTTTTTAAGTTTCTTCTGTGATCTTCACGTGAAGATCATGTCTCGACGCCCTAGTGTTTCTCTCCAGGATTTTATTTTATAATAGAGAGATGCATTTTGAAAATGTGATTTGTTTGTATTTGTGAGGACCTTTTTTGTGCTTCTCTTTATTTCATTAAGGCAGTTGCCTTATTTTTCTTTATCAGCACTATGTTGTTTCGAGCTGATTGGGTTTAAACTGTGAGATACCTGTTTAGACTCATGGAGTAACACAAACTCTAGCATTCATTTTTCTAGCTAGCAATAGGCCTGGTAGGGCCTTGCACCACTTGCTGTTTTTTACATTTTATCTTCATGCCACTGATAAAAAAACTTGGCAACTCAGTGGCAGATTTAGAACAAATTTATTTTATTTTCTTTAAATGCCTGCTGGTCGTGAGAGCAGTGCTGAGCACTGTGCCACTGTTAGATAAAATAATATAATTTAATTAGCTGTAACGAATAAAAAACGAATAAAAATACTTTTTTTATTTATGTTTTCATATTGCTAAGCATACTTTGTTATGGCTAAAGTAGAACTCAGTGTTGAACCTCCTGCACAGAACAATACTTATTCAACCCCATAACTAAAAAAATCTATAATGTAATTTTGCTCAACATAATATAAGTCAAATACCCCTGTACTGAATAGTTATCACCTCTTAGTGGGCATTATTTTTATATCAGATTGCCACTGAATACTTTTTCCAAGCTCTGCTTTAACTGTGCCAAGTTACAGAAACAAGCAATGGCAAGAGAAGTCTCTAAGCCGGGGTGACTATCTTGTGCCATCGTAACCAGATCTGTATTTCTCACTCCTTCATTTACTGCTATACTGTTATTGATTTGCTTACTTGTGCCTAATTTTCATTCATCTCATTTTTCCCAGTTGAGTCAAGTGGCCCGAATGAACTCAACATTCACACACTAATTGGCGTCCCTATCTACCTTCACATGTAGAAGTGTTAATCTCTTTCTCTGTTCTATTCAGATTATCTTTCTTGTTTGAACAGAATTTTACTAGAGAGTTGCATGGATAGACGTTTGGGCTATCCAGTCAGAATGCAAGTGCTGTCCCGATCAGTTCTCAGACATTGTGGCAAACAAGGACATCACATTAAGAAAAGAAGAAAAGAAAATCTCTTGCAATCACTGGAGTCTAGTAAGCAATTGCAAAAAACCAGTATATGAATTAAGTACAGTGGTGATTGAAGAAGCTCAAAGAAAGGATATAATCCAGAAAAACTGGAGTCACTATACACCAGGGCCAAAAATACGTGCCTTAAACAATATCTGCCATTAAAGTGCACATATCTTTTAAACATCTGTAAGCAGGAATCTCAAATCATTTCTCATCACGATTGCCGACTTTATAATCAAATATGATTTTTCCTGGCAACCATGCATTTTTTTTATAATAACACACAACTAGCACCGGTCCATCCATTTTCATATCTACTTATTCCAATTTAGGATCACAGGAGCCTCAGACTATCCCAAGAATAACAAGCCGGAGGATAAGCCCTGCCAAAATGGAACGCCAGCAAAGCAGCATGAAATAAGTTATTTTAAACAGGCATGTGATTTAAAACAATTTGTCGAATGTTTTTCAGCACTCCTGACAAATACACTACTTTTTACATCCTTTTTCTTCATTCTTCCACCTACATTAAAGAGGCCATTTCTTCCCCTTCCTTATCTCACAGTATCCTTTTCACAAAAAGCATTAGAAAGTTCAAACTTAAATTTTCCTTTATGTAATCTTAATAAGACATCATAACAAATCGATAAATCTTAGTGTGAGAGTGGTCTTCTAAGGTTTATCGATTTTACGCACATTATAAAACTGAATCGACAGACAGTTACCACACTAAAGGGCAGCCAGCAATCAGAAGAGTCTGCAACTGAGTGCAGATTAACATAACAATGATTTTTCAATAAAGCTTATCTGATCACGATCCCTTTTCTTAATTGTGGTTGTGCTTTTCACCAATTACATTGTCACATAATACAAATCATTTACTCTAGAGTCAGAAGTGAATCTATCAGGTTATAGATGGAAGTAAGCAAGGACTACTTAATTTGTGATTTTCACACAGAAAAATTAAAAGCTAAAGATATAAATCATTAAATGTAAAATAAATCATTCCCTTTTGTTAATTGAAAAAGCATCCTCTTTGGAAACTAAAAATATTAAAGCATTACTATTTGAACACAAAGTAGATATTTCTGTACTGTTATATTTACTATTTGCCATTTCACATATTTGTCTGGTACAACTTGCTTTCATTTTTATTTATATATCTTGTTCACGCACTAATTTTAATTACTTTGATGTACATTGTGTACTGTCTCTAGACTGCTCTCATCCTAATCTTGCAATCTCTATCACAGATATTCCTTCCCTTGGCTCCCTACCCTAACTCAAACACAGAGAACATACATGACACCAACAGATACTGAGTAGACCGATCTTCATTGAGGGAAAGCAAGCTCTTCGGATTATTAGTAGCTGAGGGCAGTCCTAGCTCTCCTGAAGTTGTTCATTATGTCCACTTAAGGACATGACCCATACAGGACAATTATAAATGCAAGGAACATCTCAGGTCATCCATGGATGAGCTTTTCTTGCCTATGGTCCATCAGCTTGCTTTGCACATATTGTGAACCAATGTCTTAAAATTCTTGTGAGAAAAGGAAAAATAAACCAGGAGATATCAAATGCATACTAAAACTGAAGGAAAGAAGCACGAGAAACCAGAAACAAAGGGAGAAGCTAGAATTGAAGTCAAGGAACTAAGATAGGAATTCATAAAACCAAACACCAGGACATATTTGAACTGAAAGCTAACTGACGCTAAGAGTTTAAAGAAATTTGTCAAGAATACCCAGTAAGGAATAATGAAGGGTACAAACACCATCACACTAATGGTGTCTTATGCAATGATATTAAAGACACGTCTGAATTGGCCACATGGATGCTGTTCAGAGCATGACGTTAATCAAGATACACTTTTTCAATTCAATTCAAAATAAAATTTACACCACTTTAAAGAAATCATCAATATAAAAAAACATGAATAAAATGATATGCAAAAAACTGTCCTAATACTACAGTACATTTCATCAACCAACCATCTTTTAGTGCAAGTTGTTTTTCTTACTCTGATTGACTAATATACTTTTACTAACTATAGTTATTGATAAAATCCTTGTGTGTTATTCTAGCTTTCAAATCTGTCCCATGTAGTTTTAAAATAGGAGAAGTTCAGGAAAACCTTTTTTCTTGCCATTAAGCAGAATGCTTGAGCACAGTAAAAAAAAAAAAGATAGCTTGAATATTCTGTTTTTCCGTGCCTTTTCGATCACTTCACTTTAGACAGAGATAGATAGATAGATAGATACTTTATTAATCCCAAGGGGAAATTCACATAATCTAGCAGCAGTATACTGATACAAAAAAGCAATATTAAATTAAAGAGTAATAAAAATGCATGTAAAAACAGACAATAACTTTGAATAATGTTAGCGTTTCACTGAAGCTACTCCTCTCTCTGGAGATGATCCTGTTCAGTGGATGCAGTGGATTCTTCATGATTGACAGGAGCTTGCTTAGCACCCGTCACTCTGCCACAGATGTAAAATTGTCCAGCTTTATTCCTACAATAGAGCCTGCCTTCCTCACAAGTTTGTCCAGGTGTGAGGCATCCTTCATCTTTATGCTGCCTCCCCAGCACACCATTCACGTATCTTATTGCAGATGTTCAAGGACGCCAACCTTCTAAGGAAGTATAGTCGGCTCTGACCTTTCTTACACAGAGCATCAGTATTGGCAGTCCAGTCCAATTTATCATACAGCTGCACTCCCAAGTATTTATAGGTTTGCACTCTCTGCACACGGTCTCCTCTGATGATCACGGGGTCCATGAGGGGCCTGGGCCTCATAAAATCCACTACCAGTTCCTTGGTCTTGCTGGTGTTCAGGTGTAAGTGGTTTGAGTTGCACCATTTAACAAAGTCTTTGATCAGCATCCTATACTCCTCCTCCTGCCCACTCCTAATGCAGCCCACAATAGCAGTGTCATCAGCGAACTTTTGCACGTGGCAGGACTCCGAGTCGTATTGGAAGTCTGATGTATACAGGCTGAACAGGACCGGAGAAAGTACAGTCCCTTGCGGTGCTCCTGTGTTGCTGACCACATTGTCAGACCTGCAGTTCCCGAGACGCACATACTGAGGTCTGTCTGTAAGACAGTCCACGATCCATGCCACCAGGTGTGAATCTACTCCCATCTTTGTCAGCTTGTCCTTAAGGAGCAGAGGTTGGATGGCGTTGAAGGCGCTAGAGAAGTCCAAAAAACATAATTCTTACAGCACCACTGCCTCTGTCCAAGTGGGAGAGGGATCAGTGTAGCATATAGATGATGGCATCCTCCACTCCCACCTTCTCCTGGTATGCGAACTGCAGAGGATCGAGGGCGTGGCGGATCTGTGGCCTCAGGTGGTGAAGCAGCAGCTGCTCCATGGTCTTCATCACAACAGGCTCCATGGTCTTCAGAGCAACAGGCCGGAAGTCGTTCAGCTCACTAGGACGTGGTACCTTTGGGACTGGGGTGATACAAGATGTTTTCCAAAGCCTCGGGACTCTCCCCTGTTTCAGGCTCAGGTTGAAAATGTGCTGTAGAGGACTTCCCAGTTCCAGCGCACAGGCCTTCAGCAGTTGTGCCAGTTATCATTGATAAGGAACAGATGAAGATGAGCTAGTAAAGAAATAAGCCTAGGAAATGAAGAGTCTGGTAGATCCCAGGCCTTGTCCTGACAGAAGGGTCATAGATAACAGTAACAAAGGAACACAAAGGCTGCTTTTGCAGGAGTCTGCAGATTAAAGATGAGAAATAAAAAACAGGAAATGTTAATTAAAAGAAAGGCTATACATAATTAGACTCTGACACAACCTGTATTTTTTCTGTGACTTGCTATTACATTTGTAAGAGTGTTTCTTAAAAATTTAACCTCTTAAGTAAAAGAATTGCAATTGTTTTGTTTTCCTCCTCAGGTTTTGCTGTGAATCCAGCTAAACAAAAGAACTCCATCTCACCATTTAAAGAGACTTAGATAAGTTCAAGTACAAGTAATGGTATAAATGAAACGGTTGTGAGATGCCTGTGCAAATACTGAACGCTACTTTTCAGTTTACAAAATAGTACCTCACTAGGATAATATGCTGTTTGGACGACAGCAGGCACATTTTACTCGGGTGACACTTAGCATATAAAACAGCCAGTAAGTAACATGGCAGGTGTGCAGCCTTTTAGAAACGTGCAATGTTCAGTACTGAAACGTCTCAACACCTGGCTTTCGCCATTAAAGGATGAGACCGGAATGGGGGAGTGAAACACCCACTGGGATTTCCCCTCTGGCTGAATTTCACTGCATTCCCCAGTGAGGTTTGCATGTTGGTTTTTGAAAATGAATTTTCGGTGCAGCCCAGATCTTCAAAAAAACATTATCTGCAAACGAAAGATATTCTCCCTCAGCTCTTTTTGAGTGCACATTTTATTCAATGTTTTATTATTAATGACACAGTGGCAGGATGCCGCCTCTGGACAACTCATCACTGCTATAGTAGAAGTATTCCTTTACCGGATTTCTGAGCAGCAAAGCAGGAGGTGGTTCATTTGTTTATTGCCTAGAGTATATCAGGATACTGTGACAAAAGCATTCTTTTTAACTAAAGACAGAGAAAATACACAGATGTTAGAAGCTGAAGGTGCAGCACAAATACCTGCAAATGTATATGACAATCATACTGTACATCCGCCTTATGTCTAGCATTTACACAACCAGAGATTTGCTCATCCACATAATGAATAAGGCTCAGCAGGAACAGTAAAGGAACAGAACTTTGGAAGTAACTTGCCTACTGATTTCATTTTTTTGTAAGTTAAAATCATCGAGTAAAGTTTGTAAATAAACACAGCTGAGATAAATTATCAATTTATCGGTTAATTTGGCCCCTGTGACCATCTAATTAGATTACATTTATTAGGTAGCTGGAGGGTGGACATATTAATGCTAGTAGTTAAAGTAAATTTATGAATATTTATTTAAAATGCACTTTTGTGCTTAGTGGTGGGAGGAAGGGTTTGCCATGTAAATAATTAAATTATTAAGTACCACAGTTTATAGAAGCTTTATAGAAAGGAACTACAATACATCAAATAAAGGTTACTTGTTTATATCTGTAATTCCTTCTGAACACACATCTGCAAACTCAATAAACAATACTTAGCAAACATTGTAGTAGAGGAGAAATAGATGTGACATATTTGGATGATGTACTCTATAATGTTTCTTTCTTCAATTGTTGGAGTCATCTTATTGCATCTTCTCCCAATTACATCCAATAGTTTTTTCTTAAAGATTTTTTTTCAGAAGGTTTCATGAAATGGGGGCATATCTAAATATTAGGTTAGCTGTTATCAGTTTTATAAAATTAAATTTATCACGGAGCAGGTTGGTTGGAAATACAAGTAAGAATTTAATTTCCCTCTGTACCCACGACAAGTCTCCTACTACTGCTGCCACAGTTTTTACTACCGCTGATGTTGAGCTGTCATCGTCCTGTATAGCCTCTTTAAATAAAGTAATACTTAGCCTCCAGTATATAACATGCTATTTACTGAAGAATGCTGTCATGTTTTATTATTTACAGCATGCAATTGAACTAGAAACTATGAATCCACCAGTAGCTGGTGTGACTTCGTTAAATTAAAAATTACAGAATAAAGTTCTGATGAAAGTCTGGTGCTATTGCTGATGCAAATGTCTTCTACTTACTCTTATGGTAAGAAGATGAATGCTAAATTGGTTACATGTCAGAGATGAGAAGCATCAAGGCAGAAATCCAAAACGAGGAAGACACTGAGAAATATATACAAAAAAACTTGATCACGATGATCACTACAATTATTAAAAAGCAATATTCTGTTTACACTTTTATCTCAAGGTTTGCCACCTATCGATCATTTTAAGTATTACGTTGTTAAGTTTGTTCAATCCATTTTTCTTATGAAGGAAGTTTAGTGAAGTTCTTTCACGTTAAGCCTTGGCAAAGATATGCCTGTAAGTTTCTCTTTTAAATAATTATTTTGTAAATATCAAGACGTTTACCTGCTACAGTTAATTAATTTATGTAATGCGCTTCTTTATGGACTGATTGCTTGGCGTGAGCATTCTACTGAAAGCACTCTTTGTATTGTGTTTTGTAGTTTTACAATAAAAAAATGAAAGATTTTATCAGTAAAAGCCTCACTCTGAGCAAGAAATGAGTGTAATGGAGTTACTGTTTGCTATCTGTCTACTTTCTCGCAATCGCAAGGCAAGAATAAGGAATATGACCAGCCTCATTTAAATCTGTTATGATGAATGAATGATCTTTTACTTTTAATTTAAATATTGAATCTGATTAAGCATCTTTAATATGGCAAGTACATCATTCCAAAATTTGGGGATACCAAAATACTGTTTCCTAGACTTGTTTCATTTGTTTGAGTTTTTCACAAAAAGAAAAATAGCAAAATTATTCAGGATACACATGTGTGCTGCCGAGTCACTTAAGAGTTAGCAATGTCAGGGAGACAAAATGCAGAAGACAGTGCAAGTAGAAAATCCCTGACAGGAACTATCACTAATTCAAAAGAGACAGTTAAATAGTCGAACGTTGAAGTGCTTGCCAAGGCAAAGAAAAAAGATAAAAACGCGTAAACAATTAAGTACAGCAAACAAACAAATAAAGATAAAAATGTCTCTAAAATAAAAAAGGAATAATTTGCAAAAAACACAGACATTTATGGAAAATTTGCTTCAAAATATTTTAGTAATTGACTTTTCCTAGAATATACAAAAAGGTGACAAACTGCCTGTTCAAATCATGTGTTTGGAACATCTTTTTCGGACATTGTGTACTTTATAATTTTTTTATGTAATCACTTTTTTTATCTTTATTCTGATGGCAGCCTTTTCCTTTCTGTTTGCTGGCTACTCCCCACCATTTCATGTCTATTTCTATATGGCTGTAGCCATACTGTTTACTACCATAAGTTCCAGCTCCATGGGGGCCCTGAAGCTCAAGCACATCCGGTATTTCTGTCAGCATGTTTTTGCTACATGACTTTGTTGCTTTCCATTAAAAAAAAAAATTTCCAATTCATCTCACTAGAAAGGCCACCGGTGTCCATCTGCTAGAGTTGCACGTTCTTAAACCGTTTATTTCTGTCTTCTGTATTAAGTTAATCTGGAATGCTGTGGCACAAGCACAATTAGATTGTGATGTTTAGTTAAAAAAATGATCAATTTGTTTAACTGATTTGTTTAAGCGAATTGACTCATTGATTCTTTTGGGCAAAAAAGTTCCTCTAAGTGAATTTTCAGGAAAGTGAAAAAAACGACTGCTAAACAGTATATATTCGCTGCAAAAAATGCTTTGGTAAATTTTAATGATCAACACAATAAACATACTCATCTAATGAAATTGTATATGTCCCATACAATTACACACAAAGTACAAAATGTAGTGACATGCTTAGTTGCTAAACTAAGCAGACTGTGCATTAAAGTATATAAAAGGATAGTAGACAAAAAATAACACACATGTTTAAAAATTTCATTTGAAATCACTGTGTTAAATGAATGCAACAGTATCCATTACACCAGAATTAAAATGTGACAAACAATAAATTAATAAAAGCTTAACAGCTTAAATAATGCAATATAAGAGAATCAACAATAGGGCATCATGTAGTTTATACAGCAGACACTTTCGTAATTCAAGATGAGGATGGACTATGGAAAAAAGCTCCTCTTCAGTCTGTTGAAACTGGTCTTCTGGTAGCAGTACTGTATTGTTACTGTAGTAAACGTATTGTATGATGAATGAGAAAATCCTTAGTGAGCAAGTTTTCATTTGCTGGTAATGATTCTGTTCAAACTTGAAAGAATCACAAGTGAATGAGAATCCTGACAATTTTGAATCCAACTGGTGGCACTTGTACATGTGCTTTAAATACTGTCAAATGAAAGACATACGCCACAAAAAGGTTTGGGGTAGCCACCCCATGTAATGGAAGTTTGGTTCAAAAAAACAAAGCAGTGAAATCTTTTCAGAATTGAGTTCAAGGCAGAACTGATTTAAGCAACACAAAATGGCAGGTTTTAAATTCAGACAGAGGAAGTGATGTCATCAGGGTTGGAACTGAAAGTGGCGTCATCAAGGCCAGGCAGGATTTCCTGTAACTGGTCTGCAGAGCAAAATGGTTAGTGCACTCTGCCACCACATGGTCCGGCATGGAATTATCCTCATTCCAGCCTTTTAGCTGCTTCCCATGCGCACGTGTGTGACGACATATATCAGCAAAATGAAAAATGCTGACAATATCATATATGCACTGTAAATACAAGTATTGTATTCTGTCTATGCCTAATCTGGATCCTGAGTTGGTTTGTCATGTGGTGGGTGAAGCAATGTGCTGTATCAACAAGTGGTCCTAACCTTCTGTGTAATTTATAAACCATATATAACATTTCAGCAATATACCTAGTTGAGATTAGTGTTATTTCACTGTTGCAGAATACGGCTTAGTCCGTTTAAACTTCATTAATCAAAAAATATAGAAAAAGTTTTTAAAATCTTACATCAGCTACATGCAACTGGGAATTTTCCAGAACACCTCAAGTACCCATTCTGGTCTCAGATAACATTGCTAGAGTCAGACCCTTCCTCTCTATCTTTACGAGATTACTAGAATTGCCCTCTTCCTCTCCTTTCTTGATGGAGAAATACTCTAGTGTGGTTTTATCACCCATCAACTGGATTACTATGGTTTACTTTTTAGTGTTGATTAACAAACTCCAACAGGTTCAAAACGGTACAGGTGGAATTCAAAAACAACAACATTGCTTTCCCATAAATGACTATATTACTTTCAGAAGTCTGTTATTGATTTACAAAGCTGTTAACACTCCAGACTGTCTGTCATGTTTTTTTGCCTCATGCCAATGTGCCAGACACCTGAGATCCTCTGAGGGAAGTCTTTTTACTTTACAAAATATTTGTTATGTAACTCTTACCCAACACACATTAAGGTTTGCACTTCAGGTTCTCTGAAAGTCTCCAGACATCTGCACATGAAGTTCCATCAGTGGTCAGATTTCAATCATACTGTACATTAAAACAGACCTCACTATTAATCATATACAGTATATCTGTAACTCACATCATTTTCACCTGGTCAGTTTTAACTGTTTTCTTGTTTTATTTGTATTACAGTTTTCTGTGAAAGTTGTTTTATATAAATTGAAGTCTGACTTACTGAGAGGAGACCCCGGGGAAGATCCAGAGCTTACTGAAAGCAATATATCTCCCAGATGGCCTGGGATTTCCTTGGGATCCCGCATTATGAGCTGGCAAGTGTGGCTGGGGAAAAGGATGTTTTGGTCTCACTGCTCAGACTGTTGCTTTAGATAAGCAATGGAAAATAAATGAGTAAATAAATCAGATGACACAACAATATTTCCAATCACTAACCTTTAGCCCAAGTGTTTTGCTTCCAGGTACAACCTAGTGTTCCTACCTGGTGTTTAAGGACTCTCCATGACCAGAGTAGTAATCCTATAACAATTCACTACTTGTGTTCAAATCAGAAAACTTATCTCTGTTATTACTTATATCAGCAGTAATGTATTGCAGTTGGCTGTACACTTTTGAATGCTACAATATGTGTCAAACAAAAACTAAAATGTGGACTAGGCACAGTCATGCTAACAGCAGCTAAAGTTTTATTTTCTGATGTAAGTCATCTTACTTGTCAACATGTACAGCTTTACACATTTACAATATCAAAGAATCGAGGATATGCAAGCATAACAGTATTAATTGCTTGCTTACTGTGTGTCACAATCTAGCAGACTTACAGATAAAAAAAACAAAAATGTTTTCAGTGGATGGATCACTGGTTTTGTCCTCAACCCACATAAATGAGGAAACCAACATATCTAAACTGCAAAGGGTAAGGCAAGTAAGGATATCTGAAACAAACAAATAAAGCTATCTTGTCTGTTTTAAAGTTAATACCTATATGGGGCTATGTGACTAAGAAATAAACAAAATAACACAATTATGGGTTTCTGTATAAAAGAAAAAATAAACAAAAGAGCCCTACACTGATATTTTCCTGGTGTCACTGCTCAATCCAGATAATCAGGTCCCCATTACTGCAAACAAAAGGTTTCTTTGTGTTCTGCTTTTATTTTGTCTTTCAAACATTGCAAAAAAAAGTTTAAAAGTTTTTTTAACACCTTAAGTACTGGTGAAAATGAGAGAAGCAAAATGGTCAGGGAATGAAAGTAGCAAGTAGAGCAGTATAAAATCAAGTTCAAAAAGCAGGCAGGGGAAAGATTCTTAAGAAAGTCAGATAGACATGATTGTCTAAACCAGGATCGAAAACCTGAAATCATTGACAAGGTCCTAGTATAAACTTTTTTCAAAATTAATTTTTTTATTTCTTTTTGTGTGTCTGTCTGTATCTTTCCTGCTTCTGTTTGGGGACTGGTAACATGACGAACACATTTTTACCACTTTGAAAATAGAAAATTATTTAGAAATGCAAAAATTGTTTCATGTTTTGTTATGGCAGCTACCATTAAGGGAACTGTTTTCTATATGATGTAAGAAAGACAACAAACAAGCATAAAGGTTTGGGGTTCTGTCCCTGTATACTGTAACAAAATCACAGTCAGTCAAGTTCTTGTACAATATAACAGATAAATGAGGGGTTGACAGGCGGACAATTTATGAGGTGGGAATGGAAGTGAACAGATGCGATGCTGGGAAGAAATCATGATGGTGGAAGAAATTACATCATCAGGAGGGGACCAGAGGGAAGGAAGGAACCCGGAAGTGGCTGGTTTCTTTAGAAGTCCAGGTAAACTCACAGCGGAGGTGCTTTGTTCTTTCTGAGAAATAAAGAAAGAGAGGTTAGTACCCTGCCGTTGTCCCTTGGCTCCCTATGCGCTCGTGTGTGACAATGATTATTATATTTTTGTTTCCCAGAATTCATCTGGAGAGCACAGCATGTGAGGTCATCGATGTAGTGTATAGCTACGTTTTTCCCAAATTACCAGAGTATTGTAGCTGGCATCAAAAGACATTTCTGGCACAAGTGTGATGCAGTTTCAAATAATTTCATAGGCCAAATATCTTTGTTTTAAAAGTTGTTTAGTAAAATTAAAAGCAAAACAGTTCACACAAAAAATATAGAAAAAACTGATATTAAAGAAAAGAAAAGGTCTTGTTTAAAGAAAGTTCTGTTTAAGGCTTACTTATCTTGTTTCATATTTCCCTAAGTTTGGTCATACAGTTGTATTTCAAAGGTTTGTATCAAAATGGTCAGAAAACTGTTTGCCAATCTGCTAGTTGCAAATTTATCTAACAGTCCATGCTAGCGATAAGACTATTTCCTAACTAGCTTAATTACCCCTCTGTTTTACAGATATAGCAAAGAAAGTTCTATTTCATGTTATCTTACAGTGGGTAAAAGACTATACCATATTCTAAGTAACTGTAAGAATTTGGTATTTTATCATTGAAATTAAGCAATTCCAACGTTATAAACGTTCTAAGATTACCTCTTATGTAATGTTTTAAAAAGGTGACCCTGCACATGTTCTGTCATCTAAAATTGGCTAACTATTTAAAAGAAAACCTTTTAGTACAATGAGACCCTCTTTTAAAATTTCTAGTACTAAATTTTTTGCTTTGTTTTCTGCTTTGCATTCTGGTTAGCAATTCTGTTACAGACATCTTTTAGAACTGATTTCCCAGTTACTTTTGGCTCAGTTTTTCATCTAGGCCTATGATTGCTACAATTCAAATTAACCTGTGTGGAACAAATTGCCCTTGACTACAGAATCACTATATACAGTATATAAAATCTAACGTCTGTCTACCTGTCTGTCTGCTTTTCACGAGAGAACTACTTAACGGATTTACATTGGGTTTTTTTGTATAATTTGCTCAAATGCGACTTATCTCATCGCACTTAATATCATAGCTGGCTTGCAGTAGCGATTTATTTGCGCAAATCCGAGTGAGACGGAGTGGGATGGGGCCTCGGAGTGACGTCAGGAGTGGGAAGTCGGTCTACCTCCGCGTTTTTGGAGCGTACCTTACCTCTGCTTAGCTAGCGATACCTTTTTGTTTATTGATTTTTAAAGTTTGTCCTGTTTCACTACCACACGGACAGAGCCACGGGGGACAGCTAGTCATTAATATAATTATTTGCTTTATTTTGGATCCAAAAGTCTGCATGCTGTCTTATATATGTGGTTAATGAGGACATAATGCACTAAGTGACTAGCAATAAATACAGTGTCCTTAAACAATTTATCTGCAGCCAAGGCAAAAATTTTCACAATTTGGTGGCAACAAAAAGAACATTAACTATGGAAAATGTAAACAACCAGAGAACAAAAATGTAAATAGTTTAAAAATCAAACAAACTGCACCCATTGATTCCAAAGTCCAGGTTCCTGGCAAAAGTTTGGCCAAACTTTTGACAAAAACTGTCATCGTAGTCATAATACCTGTGAAATCACATCACAACTCACAGAAATAAACAAAAAAAAGAAGAAAAAATTAAACGTTTAAACAAAAATGCTTTCAGATGGCCCCAGATGTTGACACTTAGTCGTCTGTTCACAACTTCATGGAGTTCATTCAATGACACGGAGGCATCAAAAGCTATTGCATGCTTCATTTACATCTTGTTAAATCTGAAACATAATACATAAGACTAGCCATATCATTATTCTTCAGTTGAGACTACTGTATGTTATTTTGAGTACATTCCTACTGCATGAACTATTAGGCTAGGATTTGTGCTTTAAGTTCTAAACCATGTTTTAAGAGTATCTCTCAGTTGTTTATGCATAAATGCTTATGTTGCACTTTTTCAAAGGATTATTGATAGGATTTGTAACTTGACAGCTCTATCCAGAACATCTGTGTCTTCATTTTGATAGTAAATATAGTTATGGTGATCATCTGCATTTAACTGGCGAGCTTTCAACTACTTTTAAAACAATGCTCTCATAATCCTTTATAACAATGAATAGTACACAATAACATCCAAAGTACAAAGCATTCCTGCAGTGATGGTTAAATTGTTTTTTTTCTTTGAAAGGCATTACTCATTAATTCATTTTCTAAGCCTTTGAATGTCTGTCAGATTGTTGTTTATGTAATCAATTAATCAATTAGATCTGTCAGCAGTTGCTACATTTCATATTATGAAGCAACAGTTGATTTTCTAATGTAGTCTGTTTTATATAGTAACTTTAGGGTAACTTAAAATTGCTTTCAGGTTCCTGGCAGCATTTCAATAAGACACCCTGAACCAGAACTATTTGCATTGCCAGCAGTGTCTGACATCTCTCCTCAAACACAGGGTGCCAATATTAAGATCTGCCCCTAATTTCTTAGAGTGCTTCTAATTACTGCAGCTGGCTATAAATGTTAGCATCTAATAAACATAACAACTGTCATGCTGCATTTGCTAATTTGCCAACATACAATGTTTTTTGCTTTTTCATGAGCCCACTGAGATCTGGTATAATGAAGGAATTTCACAATAGCCGGCTACTGCACTGGAACTGGGCTGCAAATTTTGTAGAGAAAAATGTGAGGTAACTAGAAACGCTTTGTAACAAAATGTCGACTTATCCAATCCACATAGCCACTATTTTTCCCTCTAGCACTATCGACTAATGAAAATGCAGACAATCTACAATACACCCCAAGCTATGGTTTCCATAAAATGAGGTGCACGCTGCACGTGGGTTTGGCAAGTGCCTGTTGCTACAGAATTAAAAATCCAAAGTGTTAAGTCAGACTTGATCCAACTTCTGCTGTGTTTCACTCCACATGGTGAAGTCAAAATAAAAATCCATATGCCTGGAAGTAACTTATTTTAATGTTGTCTCCACTTAGTTGGATTACCTCATACAGAAGCCCTTATCCACACGATGAAATAAAAAGCCATACTGTCACCTATGCAGATAATTATGTACCACCTAGTAAATGTAAAGGTATTTCTCTTTCACATCAAGTGATTTAGTACTGATTTTTAGTAGGCGGAGCAGGACCTCATTCAACTCCACCCCCTGGGCCTTTGGTTCTGTAGCGAGCTAGCTTGCTAGCATTTGTAGATTAAATACATTTTTAGTTTCTTACAAAAATAAGTCAATGTTCTTTAGACAGTTGGTTCCAATACCTCTTTTCTGTGTTAGATGACTCTTATAGTCAATTTGCTGAATTATTTAGCCTAATGAATACTGAATAAATGGACTAATAAGCAAGGGTTTGAATTTCAGCATTGGCTGGTGAGTTTTAAAAAAAAAAAAACCTGTATTGTTTAAATTGAACAAATCAAGTTTAGAAAATGCTTCTGTTATTGACATTTTTTATCACACTATTAAATTACTTCAACAATAAAAATGCCTCATTTATGCATGCCTCGAAAGCATGATAAGTGACCCATCATTTCAGGCAGTAACAAATGATACTGACAGTAACATTCACATTGCTCCTTCTGAATGTACTGAACAGGACTACAGTTGTCTGTCCAATGATCCACACAGTTTTTAGCTAGTCTATCCAGTTTAGGTTCACAGGGACAAGATGCCTGTCATAGTTGTACAAGGTGGTAGGAAGTAAAAACTGAGCAAGTTTCAACCCTTGTGGTCATTTCTGAACCTCCAGCTAGTCTACAGGTTAATTTCAAAATAGCATGCATTGAGTTTTTCCGGTAATAAATTGAACTCCTTTTCTGTTGAGGCTGGACTCCGCCAGGGCTGCCCTTTGTCATCGATTCTGTTCATAAGTGTTATGGACAGAATTTCTAGGTGCAGCCAAGGAGCGGAGGGGGGTCTGGTTCAGTGACCTCAGAATCTCGTCTCTGCTATTTGCGGATGACGTGGTTCTGTTGGCTTCATCAGACAGTGGCCTCCAGCTCTAACTGGAGCGGTTTGCAGCCGAGTGTGAAGCAGTGGGGATGAGAGTCAGCACCTCTAAACCCGAGGCCATGGTTCTCAGCCGGAAAAGGGTGGAATGCTCTCTCCGGGTTAGGAACACATTACTGCCTCAAGTGGAGGAGTTCAAGTATCTCGGGGTCTTGTTCATGAGTGAGGGAAGAATGGAGCGGGAGGTTGACAGATAGATCGGTGTGGCATCTGCAGTAATGTGGACTCTGCAACGTTCAGTCGTGGTGTAGAGAGAGCTGAGCCAAAAGGCAAGCCTGTCGATTTACGTTCCTACCCTCGCCTATGGCCATGAGCTTTGGGTAGTTTGAGTTTTTGTCGCAGGGTGGCTGGACTTTCCCTTAGAGATAGGGTGAGAAATTCAGTTATCTGGGAGAGACTTGGAGTAGAGTTGCAGCTCATCCACATTGAGAGGAGTCAGTTGAGGTGGCTCGGGCATCTAGTCAGGATGCCCCCTGGACGCCTCCCTGTGGGGGTGTTCTGGGCATGTCCCACTGGGAGACTGGACACGCTGGAGGGATTATATCTCCCGGCTGGCCTGGTAACACCTCGGGGTCCCCTCAGAGGAGCTGGAGGAGGTGAGTGGGGAGAGTGGGGTCTGGGCTTCCCTGCTTAGGCTGCTGCCCCCACAACCTGACCTCAGATAAGCGGTGGATAATGGATGGATGGATGGAGGTTTTCCACACCTACAGTATGTGAAGTATGAGGCAAATCTAATGATACAACTTGTAATGAAGTTAGTGGGTCTGATTAAACAGCATACTTCATTGGTAGAAAACACTAAGCAAATACTAAATTTGTGCCATAAGCTGTGTTTTCCAAGCCAGTTAATTAACAAAGTAATTAATTAATCATTAATGACATGTAATGAACATAGAGAGGGGAAATGTTTTGTATCTAGAACTAATCTTAATTTCATACCTTTGACTTCAAAGGTCAGAAAGTAGCACCTTTATTTTCAGTGTCTCTTTGTGAAACCTGGCTGTGGCGTTTGATTCTGATCTGCCATTTTGTCAGAAAGCTGTCATATCCATGTCACATCATTCAAATCTGCCATATGAAAGTTGTTTGCAAATCCACTTATACTTACCTAAGAATCATTTGGCATATTTGATCCTCTTTAGATTATCTTGCTGTAAAGTCTCTTATTTAATTATTTTAGTTTTTTAAATCTGGACTACTGTAATAACCTTAACAGCTCTTCCAAAGCATTTGTTATATAAGCTTCACGTGGTTCAGAACTCAACAGTTAGCTTATTGACACATATGACTATGAGAAAGATTTTCTCCAGTACTGGCCCGTTTGCATGCATGTTATACATATATAAGCACATATAACCATATGTATAGGCTGTTAAGTATGATGTCTCCCTGAATCATATACTTATTTTTTTAGAGGAAATATGGAAGTATTTGGCAGGTCTTTTCTAGTCACAGGAGTTTTGCCGTTTTTATACCATTTGATATACTCTTTGGAACTTTACAGTGTAACTGAGCCTTTTGTGAAATCAATCTAACATTTGCCCTTATATCTAATCAAGGTCTGATGGTAAATCCCCCACAGTGGGCCTTTTTGAAAATATTTGTTTGAGCTCTTTAGTGTTTCTGAACTCTCCGTTCATATAATAGGTGCATCCCATTCAATTCTTAATCATTGAGATGTTTGTACACTTTGTTTGAAGTCCACCTATGGTTAATTCAATTGATTGCACATGATTAGTAAAGGCACACACCTGAGAGGGAAAATCTTCTGTATGAATTTGTAAAGTGCCTCTAAGTATCTGTTTATAAAGGTCATTCTGTAAAATTTGTATCAGTTACCAAGAGAACATTGAGGTAATGACACATTAATAATTTTTACTTTGTTCCTTATAGTAATTCACATATACAGGTATCCCTTGTTGTACAGGTAACGCTCTTATTTTGAATATGAAAGACCCTTCAGTACCTTGGCTATAAATTTGATTAGCACTTTTTTTTTAAATTGCGTGAAAGTAGAAACAAGAGATTGCGACTGAACGTGCAGGTATCACCATCTCCCCTACAGCCATCTCAGCGGCCATAATGGGCATTCGAACTCTCACTGAGTCATGAGTCACCAATTCAGTTGCCAACCTTCACCATAGAGAGTGGACATTTTCATTGCATATTTTCGCCAGCTGTTCACTTTTTTATCCTTTCTTTTAAGCACTTGCCCTTTCCAAACATGAACAAGCAAAAGCGTGAGTCCTCATTGGAAAGTGAAAAGAACGCTTATTACTTTAGATGTGAAGCTTGAGATAATTAAAAGATACGATCGTGGCGAAACAAAAGTAAACATGGGCAGGGAACTCAGCTTTAATGAATCGACTATCAGGACAATTTTAGCAAAGGCAGATACCTACCGCGACCAAGGAAAATTGACATCAAAGACTGCAAGCATGCAATCATTGCGTAACAGAACTCAGATGAAATGATTAAAATGGAAGATCTTTTAACATTGAAACAATTTGGTGCAATGTTTTTTAAGTTTGAAACCCTTAAAAATAAAATTACTGAAATGGATCCTGATGTTGGCAGAAGTGCGCTCTTCTGCCTCAACTTAGAAAGTCAATATTGCTTGTTACAGATGGATCTACCAGAGTCAGAAGAAAGAACGAACAGTCCAAACGACCCTCCATAAATTCTTTTCTAAAACATGTTAGTTTTAATTAATAAAGATTTTGTTTTCGCATTTTGACTTTTACTTTATACACACAAATACGAGTACTTTTTCCATGTAGATTTTCCACATTTTAAATGATGGATCAATTATATTTTTCTCATTAGTTTTTATATTTAATTAACATGGTTTTGCATAACGCAGCAATATCAATGGATTAATTAATAACGTTAATTAAGGGATACCTGTGCAATAACCTGGGTTGCAATAACTTTGAAATATCAGTATGGTTTGGAAATGTGAACATAATGATTCTATACGCAGTGAGGCAGTGTTAGTTATGTTAATGTGGTATGACAAAAGCACAACAATAATGCTGTGTTTCAAACCTTTCTTTTGTATACTGCACTTTTGCCTGCTCCCTTACACTTGTCATGGTTTAGTTTTTTTCCATTTTTGCAGTTTCACCATAGTCTGGTTACATTAAATTGCCAACTGTCTGCTGGGGTGAGGAACGTGTTTTAAATTAGATGGTCTGATCATGAGGTCTGAAGCCACTAACAAAGTACTTCGGCATTAACTGGCTTTTCTTCGGCCCCTTCTTTTGTTTAAGGTTCTCTAAGTTGATTTTTCTTAGATTTTGTCTCTTTGAGATTTTCTGTGTTTTGTTTGAGACCTAATGGTTTACATTTCTGGTTTTTGAACTTTCTGTTTTGAATATAGGCTTAGGCTTTTGGAACTTTGTTTTGGCTTGTCTAAGCTTTCTTTCATCTCTTCTTGTTAGGGACTTTGTTTTATTTTGGGGTTTTTGTTCATCTCTAAATAAATGGTAGAATTTCTTAAAATTATTTTTCCTTTTCAAGAATTCTGAAGTTGATTTTATAATTAATAAATTAAATTGAAAGTTTATTTTTGTGGCCTTTTTGAGTTCTGGGAGAGTACTGGGGTGGCTTCATAACAGACAGTTAATGTTTCAATATGTTGTTTTGATTTGTGGACACAATCATATTTGTATAATACACATTTCATTTGTTGTCTAAGCATTGCCAGAATATTTGCAGAAAATCCATGGAAATAAGTTAAACAAACTGTTAAAAAACTTACTTAGCAAAATAACAAGTAAGTTTACCTAATTGGTTACGTTTGTGTTGAAAGATGGTAAAAACAGTATAAAATAAAGTGAATGTCTGAGGAAGGACAGAGTGCTAAATGTAGCATTAGAAGAAAACGTGAAATAAAAGCCTACCAACTTGACTTACAATAAATGATCTTTTCACAAAAGGAAAATCATGTTATTTTGCTTATTTTTTCTTGTTTACTGCATGTCATCACACTTTCTGTTTACACCAATGTAATCTGGTTGATGAGAAGAAAACAGGCTTTCCAAAGAAAATTCACCTGTTTTTTGTTCTACCTCTTTCAACTGATCTTTCTGGAGAGTTTACTCAATCAGCATTAAAAGGCCTCCATTTTAGTTTCCTAAAGATGGAGCAGAGTTATGCGCTGCTTGCCGACTGACTATCAGTCTCAGAAAGAACCTCATTTGCTAGGGGCAAGTGTCCTCGCTGCATTAAGCTACCAACTATGATGAATGATTTAGCTGAGGTCAAGATAATGTTCTCACAAAACTCAATACGTTAGCAAGAAGAAAGGGACATGAGAAAGGGAGTGGAGTGTGCTGAAGCAACAATGCATGCCAACTGTGTGTTTCTTAAAGCTTTCTTGCAAGAAACATTGTGAAAATCAGCCCCACTTAAACAATGACAAAGTATTTGGCATCATAAACCTCTGCAGCAGTGCTAACCTTAGCAGTGTACTATCTGTGCAAATATATAAGTAATGCAATTGCAAAATTCAAGTATCTATGAAATGCATAAAGGAGTTAAAAAAAAAAAATTACTTTTTTCCAGTGCATGGATTATATACACTGTAATAATAAAAATATGTCAGTCCTCTTCTGTATATTATTTTTGTTTCTAACCAGTACAACAAGGTACATCAGACAGACAGTGGAGTGCAACGAGATAACATCTGTAGTATGCAGTGCTTACGTGCCACCTTCATTTCTAGATGAGTGTCAAGGACAGCTGCTGCACAGAATACACTTAGAGTGGAAACAGCTTGCATGGTGGGTTAGAATCAACTATACCCCTCTTTGATTGTGTTACTCCTTCACCCTCTCTATGTTTTTATCCAAAGAAACAATATGTCAAGGAGGACAGGAATGACACAGTGCACAGTGAGTCAGGAGCTAAGAACCGGAAGCCCCACGGCAGCATAAACTTTTAGATAAACTGTTTGAAAGCTCTCAGATTCCACTCCTTTCTCACAAAGCCACAGCACACTCTTTGAAAGAAATGGCATTGCAAAGGAGTTAGAAATTGCGCACAAGCAGAGGCCAGTGTCCGAAGTGGAAGCCTGTCAATTTTGAATTCTACTTCTCAAAGGACACAAAGACGTTACTAAAGAACTCCACTTTACTGCAGTGTTACATTTAAATATGAAAAGAGCATATTAAAACTCTCTTAAAAGCTCAAGTGGGATACTTCTTTCCATTCTTAGCAGCAGAACCCCCAAATCTCCCTCTTCTGTCTGATTTGTGATCTTCTATTAAAAACAAATTTCACTGAGGGGTGCTTGGCAAGGGAGAAATGTTTCAAATTCAAAACAGCTCTGATTTGTATCAATGCCATCGCTTTCTGCTTTATTATCTCCACAAGAGACAATAAATCCTTTAATTCTGGCAGGACTGCACGAGTTCACAGTAATTTGTGTTTAAACTATCAAGTTCAATAAGAGATAATGGTAGTGAGTTGCCAGCACGCCATCCCTGGACTCATCCTTTGGCCCTCACAGCAGTAAATCTCCATTGCAGCCATCAACGTCACTCCTCTCCTAATTAAGTGTTGTTCTGGGTAAGGAGTGGCAGCAATCATCAAAAAGAGGCTGGAAGGCCAGCAGTTTCTTTATGCTCTGCGGCTTATAGCGGTTCCGCTGATGTGTCATATCTCTTTCCAATTGTTCACTTGTAGGTTTTATTGCATTTTGGAAATTTCCTGCAATATGGAAAGATGAAATTTAGCCAGGACTCTGGGGTTAACCCCCCGGCTTCTTTTAGAAAACTATGCGCCAGGGGAACAGACAGAAGATAGGAGGATAAAACGTTTTATGGTTCAGCCATTGTAAGGGACTCCTGGGAGAAGAGCTCGCCCCTGACGTAAAGACTAGATTTCGGGTGGAGCAAACGATAGGGGAAAGAGGCCCCAACAGGGCAATGCAGGACATTGATGCCAGTTTTGGGCTAAATTAGGAACGCAGCCAAAATGTGACAAGTATTATTAGATGGTAAGGTCTCTCAAGCAAGAAAATTAAAGTGCCAGGAGTGCCTTATCTTTTTTTTATAAAAATAATAAAAAAGTAATAAGAAAACTACAGTGTAAATGATTGTTCCTCTAGCATAGCTAAACAGACCAAAACAAAAACGAGTCAATGCAACACAATATAATGGCAGGGTTAAAATTAAAACCAAGTAGCTATGATAATGGAGAACTCTGTCCTTGTCAACATAAACATTAAGGCACATGAGCAGCGATGATTATTCTTTAGCTGTAACAGATGTGGCTAGAGCTCTTCTTTAGATACAGTGCCTCTCTGGACAGGCTCTTTTACTCACTAACTTTAATTCCACAGGAAAGTTAGCCGTTCAGTGACCAGGCTCAGATTTACATGCCTTTATCCAAGATAACTTACAACATTTAAGATACAATTGGATTTTTTATTTTTTTAGTTTTTCAAATTGGAGCACAGACAGGTGTGGCCACTTGTTCATGGTTACACAGTGTTAGTAGTGAAATTTGAATCCACAACCTTAGGGTATGAAGTTGAAAACCTTAACCACAATGCTGCACTACCTGCCTAGCCAGGATTTGAGTTTTAATACAGCAGTGCCATCATTTCAGTAAGGAATCCAAAATGAATATAGACCATGCATATGGAACTCTATGACTGCTCTGTTTGACCACATTTTCAACACTCAATAAGGGTCCTTCACACTTTACAATACAGTCAAGAGGCTCAGCAGGTTTCAAAAGTACAGAACCTCAAATTGATTTGCCGGTCACTTCTATAGCCATGTCTTTGATACTTTGCAATGAAATACCCTTAGAATTGCCCTGTTTGAGTATCTAGAAATAAAACATGCATTCTGTTGGGACTTTTTTTGCCAGCTCGTTTAGTCTTTATTGTATAGCAGACCGTTGTCACTGAGTCTTTTAAAATCAGTCAGTCTGTACGGAAAGCATCATTTAATAGGTATTGGTGCATCTCCTTCCATGTCCTTTTGTCTATCATAAACTGTACCAAATCACCATCTTTTCATGGATTCATGTTCTACTGATTCACATTCACATAATGTCTTGGACTCTAAATCACCCACCTTCATTCCTTCTTCTGTACAGCTACAGCAGAAATATCTAATAGCCCTCTAAATCATACAATACCATTTAAAGTTGTGCCATACTAATATATTACCAGATATATAATAGCATAGCATGACATTTTCTAACTTGCTTATTACTTCAGGGTTGTGGGGAGCCACAACCTTCCTGCAGCAATAGACACACAGCATGGTGCACTACAGAGCCCACTCACATCTCTCTATTATAATAAAAACATCTTGGGAAGAGAGACAAGATGTGACTTTCTCAGAAAGAGACTTTCACATCCCACGAGATGAGACTTTGTGCCATGAGATTTAACCATGCCCAGGGGCGGAAATAAAAGACAAAGAGTAGATGATAAATTAGAATGTTATAAAGAATTAAACAAATGTTGGCACAATACACATGCAGAGCAGGTTAGAGATCATGGAAGTATGAAAATGTGAAAGTCTCAAAAACAGATAGTAAAGATCGCATTAGCGCAAACAACCGGAAATTATTACTCGGTGAAATAACGGAACAGTGAAAAGAGATGGAATAATTGTTCAGATTTAAACTTTAAGTCGGAGAATTTGTGCCATCAGGGAAAAGTATTGTTTCTTCTCAACGAATAGACATATCCATGAGAATTAAAAGATTTGTTGTTTGGTGAAAGTGAAAAAATTTCAAGCCCTGCGAGACAAGACTTTATGCAAACAGATTTGGAAAAGTCCTGCCCACATCTAAAACATTTACAACCATGCACACGGTTCAATCATTTCTCCTTTGTGTGAATGTTATTGTCAGACAGTTCGTGTAGAGAGAAAGAAATGATATTTACTCACGGGCAGTTATACATCACGATGTAATTCTAAACATGGAATCAAAATTCATTGCAATATTGACGAAAAGGTAAAAGCGAAAAGAGGTCAAATATATGGAGATAAGTGATATGACAGAAGTATGTAGATATTGTTTGGCTTTAAACTTTATTTAATTCTTGTTGCCATCAGGGAAACGTAGTGTTTCTTCCCAATGAAGGGGCCTATCCGCGAGAATTAAAAGTTTTGTTGTTTGGTGAAAGTGAAATCCACATACGCGAGCGGCAGAGACTCAAAGTTCCTGGCAGGGGGTTGTCAAAACCCTCTAGTAATACTACTAATAATGTGTTTGTATAGTGCCTTTCCCATGCTCAAGGTGCGTATATACACACTTACACTCTCAAAACAATTGTAAGTTAATTTAACATGCACATCTTTGGGAAGTAGGAGGAAAACCAAAGTATCTGGGGAAAAACACACAAACATGGGACAGAGGAGGCATGTGAGGCAGCAGCATTTTGAATTATGCAACTGTTCTGGCTTGACCTCCAAAAATTCTAATGTGCACGTAAAGGAATAGTTCTTGATCATTGTGGTTATATTGCTGGAATTAGAGAATAAGCAAATATCAGGTTTATTTAGGCTGTCCATAGCTGTGCATCTATTTATTGTACTTGTTCCATGATGGCCTGGTGCCACATTCAAGTTCTCATCCTAATTCTGATGACACAACTGGGATTGTCTCCGGCTCATTTTAACCTGGAATTGATTAAGCAGGTGTAGGAAGTTAATGGATGGATGGATTTATTATGTCATAATTATTGCATAATGCATTCATAATCAATCAGAACAATTTTATGTTTACTAAATTCCATTCCCAATTTTTATAATTATATTTTCCTTCAGCTTTTAGCCTGTGATAATTACAGAATTAAATAATAAATAAATACACAATAAAATACGAAGGGTTTTGAACAATACATATTTGCACTATCTGCATCCTCATCTATTTTGGATTTCTTTTTAAAACAGGCATTCCTGTGAGAAGATTGAAGAAATATAGTTCATCTGTAGTCTTATACTGTATGTAATCTGAAGGGAAAGTGATAAAAATGAATAAGGATTTGTAGTTTTAGTGCTACCCTATGCTAGGTTTTTCATAAGAAAAAGGATTTAATGCATTCATCAGCTATTAAATGAGTTAAAGGTTTTGATTCCTTTCATGAAGCCATGGCTGGAGATGACTAAAAAATTCAGAATAAGTGAAGAGACACAAAGTGTTTAGAGTGTGTATAAAAGTGTGTATTTATTGATTAAAATAAATAAAGACATAAACAATGGGAGGAAGAATAAAGTATCAAAATAAGTAGAGCAGAATCCTAGCTGCCTTCCTGGATGTGACTATACAAGTCTTGTACCACTCTTCTCTTTGTTGGGATGCCTTTTAATCACCTTTAGTGTGTCCTCTTATCTTAAGCCTTTTTTCTAGCTTTCCTTGCTCAATTCAAGCCTTTCATCCTTTTGCCACTTCCTGACTCCATGTTCAAAGGCCTTTATGGGACTTTTAAGCCATGCCCAGAAATTATTTATATTTGTATTTTGGAGATGACATCTGGAGTTAGGACCAGTCTTTGGAACCCCTGAGGCCTTTCTTCCCTCTATCAGCCCCTGCTGTCATAAGTCACAAACCTTATTTATAGAGCCAGACAAACCTTAGGTCACCGGTCCATTATCATGGGCAGCAGGGAGCCATGTAAAATGTAAAGGGTTTATCTTGACAATAACTAACTTTAGGGCTCCATTCATCTACTGTCCTCTTTTGGCTACAACCTGGCTGCAGAATAAGAATCGACAATTGGCTGCCAATTTAGTCTTTAACTAGACATTTTACAGCCCAGCTCTCATTCTAAACTGCTTGAAAGCCCACACTATTCCATAGCAGCTGGATCCCACTCCACACTGTTTACAAAATATACATAACATAACATTCTGAAACCCACCTAATGCACTTCTAGGTCACACATGGTTGGAGCCTATCCTGGACGCATGGAGTCCAAGAAGGTGCCATCCCTGGACAGGCTGTCACTCCGTTGCAGATTATGGTAGGGCATACACCTAAACTGAGCAAATCTAAAGCCCTTTTATAAATGACTCTTTGAAATGTGGTGGACATGGGGAGAAGAGTCAATCAAATCCCACAGTGACGAGGCTGGTGACTTGAACTCAGACTGCCCAATCATCTTACCTCAATGC
The DNA here is from genome assembly GCA_026402145.1 of Polypterus bichir lapradei. NCBI lineage: Eukaryota > Metazoa > Chordata > Cladistia > Polypteriformes > Polypteridae > Polypterus > Polypterus bichir. The sequence goes on along the minus strand of JANRMT010062840.1, from coordinate 765,575 downwards.
TCCAGAAAACAGTCATAAAGAAATCTGAGGACATTAGTGCTGCTCATGTGCAATGTGCTTTTGGCATTCTATTCAAATGCACACAACTCTCACAGATTGACCAAGGTAAACATTCATTTTTGATTGCTGTGTCACATCCTGTTTTTTCAAGTTCCTTTGCATTTTGTAATATTTTAAAATATTTGGATGGAAGAGCTTGAAATCGGAGTTGAACTCAAACAAAACTGATTCAAGATCTTGATTAGCATGGCCTAAGATGTATATTCAATCCAGCATATTTCATATTTAAGTTCACAACTTCACCGGCAGTGGGTTGGGGGTGGAATTAAACAAAACAGGAAAATAATAATTTGCAGAAAGTAGACGGCCATGAAACTGTAGCCAGCCTTTCAGCTTTTCCCAGGAAGACACACGATCCAAATGGAAATGTTCTCTTATTTAGGAGCCTCGCCTCAGTGATTAATAAACATTTATTATACAAAAGAATGTTTGTTGGCATCTTCCTCCATGGAATGCTGAATGGAGGCCTGGTGAGTATCTTGGTTTTGGGGATAAAAGAAGGAATAAAACGGAATAAAATCCAGCAGCTGAAACCTTAGCCTTTGCACCAGCGCTCCTTCGATTTTTCCGAATCACTATTTTTTTTTTTTTTGTCTCTCTTCTTTCTGAGCAGCTGTAACATTTGATATATTGACATTTAGTCAAATAAAAAGCACCAGAAAAAATGTGTTTCTCCAGCAGTCATTTGGGGAAAAAAGTAAAATGATTCCTGCCTGGTGTTTCAATTTTGATGCTATGGATGATTTTGATCTTTTTTTTTTTTCTCTCTCTAAATGATATAAATGTAAGTTAAATTGCATCACATCTGGCTTTTATTGAAGGAGCCGGATGCTTCAGGCTTGCTGTAAGGTCCAGCAGTCTGTCCACAGTTTTTGTGCCCCCTCGGAAGAATGTAACTGCCCTTGCCAGCATGCACCCAGGCCATTATAATTTCCCAACTTTAAAGCAATGGCCACATGCAGCTTTTTTAGAGAGTTTTCTGGTCAGAATAGGAGTCTGGCAAGTAAAATCTGGCTTCTCACCCCTTTGCCCCTCTACACTGAAGCCTTGTTAATGGTTATGGAAAATGCATAAAGGCAACCTCCAGCAACAAGAACACATTTTTACATTTAAAACTCCTCATGCTGGACATCTTTTCTGAATTACATGGTGTTTGAGCCGCATGCATGCTCTATGTCAAACACTCCGTTATGCTTCACAGATGGCATAGTCTTGTGACATTTACAGCAATCATCAGAAAATGATTTGGTCATGTCCCTTAGAGATGCCTTTTATCAGTAACTCAATAAGCAACAGATTGGTATTTTTTGGGGGTAAGAAGATAAAGTCTTCATTTGCCAAGGGTTTCAATTAACCTAGCTGTGATTTATATACCTTGTAAATTTCCAGGCTTCAAAGTTTTAAATATTCTTGACCGAGTCTTGGTGACATTTTTGAGTGCTGCTCGAAGACAAGTTAAATTGTTCTTTCTTACTTCTTCAGGTAGTTTGTTTTTCACTCATTCACACATTTTTGCTGGTTATATTGGACTTCCCAAGCCATCCCAGAGAAGGGTGGAAAATCCCAGGTATTATGAATGTGAAAAATTTAGTGCCAAAGTATAAAGCACAAGTGCAGGGACTTAGCTATCATTCAGTCCAAGGGACAAGAAGGGACAGAGAGTGGAATTACTGGAATATCTACTCTTTAACAAAGCAGTGTAACTCAAGAGTCAGCAAGTGCTGTTACACCAGCCAGCCTGTGTCTCCCAAGACATTTGATGACAAATATTAAACATTTTTCCTCTTTTATTAATTTAACATGGTTTATTTTAAACTGCATATTTCTATGATTAACACCATCCTGCTATGCTTTACAAGTAAAGTGTTAAAATAAAATTGCTTACTTGAACTATTAAAATTACATTATAGGAAAGGTAAGTGATGTTTCCAGGGTCAGATTGTGAGCCCAGTGGTCACTGAACTGGAAATCTTGTGGAATTGCAATCCAGCTCCTTAATCACTAGACCAGTTTGCTTTACAATGCTTGATGCATGATTTGGGAATTAAACCTGTGGATTTATTCTTTATAGTCCAAGTCCTTAGCCATTAAGCCAGAGTACCTGTTGTGGAAGTTCAGCCCCAACACAGACAGGCACCAGTGACACACAAGTCCAAGCACACACGTTTTTATCTTATTTTCTTTTCTTTACACGGCACTAAATGCTAACAATAATAGCTCAGTCCTTTTCTTCTCTATTTCTTCCCTTTCTCTACCTCTTTTCTTCTGCCACTTTCACTCCTCCATGCAAGCTCTCTCCTCTACCTCCTGACTCTGGCTCCCCGAATGGAGTGAGGTGGCCTCTATTATATTGTACCCAGAAGTGCTCCAGGTGGTCCCTGATGATCATCCAGCAGCACTTCCTGGTGTGGCGGAAGTGCTGCATGGACACACCTGGATCCTCCTCTGGCAGCAGTTCCGAGTGAGGCAGAAGTGCTGTACTCCAGGGCTCTAGCATTGACAAGGCGCCCCCTGGTGGCGGCCACAGGCCCCAGCAGGGTTGAGCTTCCATACTCCGATTCCGTGGCCCCGATACAAACCAGGGGGCTACCCTTTCGTGTCCCAGGGGGAGGTATCGTCTCTCTCCCGGTCCTCCCATAAGTAGGTATTCCGGCTGGGCAAAGACCCGAGCCGTCCGCCTCACTGTTTTTGGGAGACAAGGTATACTACCTTCCAGTAACTGTTTTTATGAAAGGTTTTTGTGTTTGGTTATGAAAGCTCCTTATATACAGTAAAATTACTACTTAATATATCCATAATGTCGAGGTTTAAGAAGCATATAGTGAGTCCAAATCAAAGAGATTTACAATGAGATGCACCTGTCCTGAATGTATAACTGAAACATAAAATAACAAGTGACTACCACTAATCAAAAACATGACATACTTGAAATGTGCTGTGTTATAGCCAGGGATTTGCGCCAGCTTATATTTATTTTCGGTTTTATTGTTGTTATTTTAGTTTTGAAATATTCTTTTTATTTTATATGTGATTTTTGTTAGTTGGGCTTATTATTCTTATTTGTGCTCTGTCATTTTAACTGTGTAGCCATTCCTTGTGCTTTGTGAATGAAGCCCCAGGAGTCAGGTCCACCCTGACATTACAACTGCTGGGTCCTTCTTATGGTTTTATATTGCAGTCAGTAAGAGAGTCCCAGCTGATGTATCATTCAGTTTGTCCCGGAGATTACTGTGAGTATTGTTAGTTCTTGATTTTTCTGGTTTATTAGATTTTTTTTTTTTCTTCACTTCACATTTTGAATTTTGTCTTTGAATTGTGATTTGGGACATTTCACCTTCACATTACTTTGTTAGAAAAATACTTGTTTGCTCTTTTGAGCATTTTGTTGTACGTTTCTATTTTTTCTTAATAAATATTCATTTTATATGGATTCATCATTGCCCTTTTGTTTTCAAATTAGATATTTGGAATCACACTCTCTCTTGCAGGGCATTTTGGTATAATTTTGTGACATTTGTTGTATATTGAATTTATACAGCCAACTACCCATTTTTAGGCCTGTGGAGGCTGCAGTCTGCAGGTAGAATTTGGAGGCTGGCTGACTTGGGGTGAGCCTCTTCTTAACAGGATAGTGAAGGTTCTGGTCTGCTTTGTGATTTGTTTTGGAGGTTTCACACACTCTTTGCCATAATTGAGTTTCCTGAATACAAAAAAATGAAGTATAGCCTTCACAATCAGTTATGTTTTACTACTATTGATCTCATGAGAACAGAGAGAAATTCACAATAAGCATTTTCATTAATGACTAGGAAAGACAAAATAAGCTTCATTTAATTCATTAAAATTAGGTGAGCAACATTAGCTACAAGGCAGGGCCTGCACTATCCATTACAAGGTATACTCAAAAAGTTTTATATTTTCGTTGGAAACGGTGAAGGCAGGAAGAGTAGTAATTGGTCTTGTCTGAAAGTGTCATGTGACTGGGAAAATTGCATCACAAACGCAGGTGACTACGTAGAAAAGTGATGTAATTTGTTTTTGAAATTCTTAATACATAAAGTTAAAAAAAAAGTGTGGAAACCTTTTAAACATCCCTCGTATTTCCAATTATCCTAAAGCACACATCTTTGTGAGGAACAAAAGTACAAAGGGAATACTTATCTGAACATGGGGAGAACATGCAAACCCCACAGAGCCACTGACCCAACTGGGAATCAAGCTCTGGTCTGAGGGTCTATTAAGGAGAAGTGCTAACTGTGGCACCACCATACTGCCTAACTGCTAGATACAAGGCCATATTAACATGAAAATTATTTGGTGTGGAGTCATTGAAAAGGTAAATCTGGGAATGTGAGAAATCCTAGGATTCCAGAAGTGTAATAACTTTAGAGCTGCCACAACTGCACATCCTGAAGGCTTATCTCAGTAGTCCTGCAGATAATTAATAGGAAACTATTTATTACAGAGGTAAAAAATAAATATAGTCAAAAGACTTTGTCTAGAATAAAAATGTTCATATTCTGCCGGTAAGTCAAAAGCACTATCACATAAAATCCATTAGAAGCTGTTTTTACAATCTGCGCTAGAGGCAAATCCTGAGTTTAACAGTAAGCCACAAGTAAAATATACAAGTTCTGCCGCTGACATGGAAAGGCACTTCACTGTCTATGTATTTACTTGTGCAATCGGCTCAAGGTGCTTTACAATGAAGACCACATGGCGGCCTGATTTTCATTGCCCTTTTTTAACAGATTCTTCACATGGCCAGTAACAAATTATAAAGTTAAAATACCTTGTCTGCAGAGAAGCTTGACTTTGACGCAGAATGACTGAACTTGGCTGAGAAGACTGCATTTATAAATCTCAGGGCATGTGGCACATACAGGGTGTAGAAAGACGCACGTGAACTGTTTCCATCCAGGACTGCTTCCTAACTTGCCCTAATGCTACTGGGACAGGGTTGAACTGTCACCATGAAATAGATTAAACAAGTTGATAACAGATGGATGGATGCACAAAGGCACAAGTGTCATATTCACAACATATTTAACTCTCATTATTGATCTATAAATTATAAAACACACATATTTGCACAATGACATAGTTTATTGATAAAGAAAACAATGGATGATTTTGCCAATATAATCTCTCAGTAAAACGGAAAAGACAGTGGAGCCTGTAAACGGGTAATGCTGCCAGCCCCACAAACTGGCATTGAGCCTGGTCCTAAGGTGCTGCATAGCTGGCACCACATCTCATTCACATGCATGCGTGTCTACAAGCAATTTAGATTCCAGCAAGCCATTTTGAAAAAAAGAAATCTATGCTCTGGATGGAGCTCTGACGATTCCTTCTTAAAATAGCACTTGAGAGATAACACAAGTTGTGCTCATGATATAATACCTACCCAAAGGAAGAGCTTCCTGAGCCAGTGCTGTATTACAGTCTACATTACAATCATTAACCTAATAGAGGGACTTTCCAAAGGTGATTTAGTAAAGCTTGCTTTCTGGGCCTTTTTAACAGACGCATACAATTATGGAACTTTGGAAAGCACACAAGAGCTAGGTATTGCAAAACCACATCAGTGTTTTACTGCAGGCAGTAAATTTCCAAAGACAGCCTTGGGGGAATTAAAACAAAAAAAGGAAGTTTGTTAAAACAGAATATCATGTAATTTGTAACAATCTATAAAGTGCTCCTGTCATCTCTACGCATCCATCCGACACATTAAAATAAGACAGAAACACAGAGAGTAGACACTAGCTCTGCAATTGCATTTTGGGACAGAGCCACAGTGGAGGGTGCTTTTTAAGAATGCATTTACAGGGTATGGCTCAGTACCTTTCTGTTTAGTATGAATGTTCTCCCCATGTTCATGTCTAAATTTATCCTGGCACTTTGGTAGTGTTCTACATTCCAAAGATGAGCAACTTAGATTCATTGGCCTTGTGTGTGTTTGTGTGAGCGCCTGTGAGCATCTGTGTTTGCAAGAGTGTGAACTGTGATATAATGGCAGCCCATTGATGGTTGGTTCTGGTTCTTTGTGTACAATGATGCCATGATAGGTTCTGGCTTTGTTCACTTTGAACAGAATTAAGTGGATTAGATAACAGACAGATAGATGATATGAATACCAAAACCTGCATGTATGAATGTAAAACAACTCACCCAAGAACATACTATATCTAAAGTGGACAGTATATAATCTTATTTATTATGTTATTGACATTCATACTATAATTACATTTCTTATTCAGTTGCTTTTGTTTTGTTAGATGCAAATTCCATGCATTCTCAAACCTGCTTAATTCAGTTTTGGCTCACTGATTCCTGGTACCTTTTCAGGCAGCACCAGCTGCATGACAGGAATACATCCGGAACAACGCTCCCGACCACCAACCACCACAGAACCCTATGCATGCACATATCCAGACCTGGCCAATGACAGTTGCAAATTAACCTAACATGAACATCTTTAGAATGTGGTGGGAATGTCAAAGTATGTGGAATAAAACCCACACAAAAACAAAAAACGTGAAAATTCCATACAGACAGTGACCAAGGTCAGGATTTCAACTCAAAACTCTAGAACTGTAAAGCAACAATGCTAACCACTGCACCACCCTTAGGCACAGTTGCAATCAATTACTGCTAACTGCTTAAGAATTCCTGTTGCAACCCCTGAGCTTGAGGAAGCCAGATTTCAATCGCAGTCTGGTCTGTGAGGAGTGTGCACAATCTCCCCAGGCCCTTGTGAGTTTTCTTCATGTTTGGTAGCACTGATAACCCCTGGGCCAGGCATGGCTGGTATATATTATTTAAAACAAACACACAAACAGTGTTTATTGTGGTTAGTGGTTGTGACAGAAAAAACTGAAACAGATTGTCCACTGCATCCTAACTGCTTGCAACCCTCTTGTAACTAGTGGTTTCAAGGATTTAGTGGGTCAGTAAGAGTCCTGGTTATGGAATACTGGATCAAGGCTTATGCCAATAAAAAAAGAGACCCAGTCCCTGAAAGTACTCTAGGGGAAGCTTAGTGGGGATGAAGATAATCTTACCCCTATTCAAGATGCCCTCCTGGTGGTCCCAATACAGACGGATGGTGGACAGGTGGATGAGACATCCAACCACAACCCTAAATTTGATATGTGGGCTAAAGGATGGATGGATGAGTTGAAGTATACTGTATACTGTCTACTGAGTACACTGTAATGAAAAACTGATTCTTTCACTTTAATGAATTCCTTCACTTTAATTATTTTTAGCAGTTTGGAATTATTCAGGTGATAGCAGCTGTAAAGTTGCAATTTCCATAATCAACACAATAAAACTCCCCAGAGATAACTATGGAGAGACTTATTGTACAGGAGTTGTTTTTATCCTGCTCCGCACTCAAAAAATTTTGGACTGTAGATGTATGCTGATAGATGGTTTTAAAAAGGGCTTATAGAACAAAATCTCTTTCCATAATACAAATTTGGACCATTCACCCATGATTTATGTATTGCAGGAAAAAGTAGTAGTCAACTCATAAATCAAGCACACTGTCTCAAAAGAGGAACAGCAGCAAATTATACATACTGACCTGCTGTGGCTCCTGTAGCCGAGATATTTGGTCATTTGCCGCATTTGGTTAAGTAGTAAATGCACTGATAAAAGCCAAAAACATGAGTCTTACTCCTAACTGGATGGGACAGCTCCTGTTGGCTGCTCAGCATCTAGAAAGGAAAGAAGCTGTGTGTTCAAATCTGGAGAAGTGGAATTGTATGTCTGTGGGGTTTAACCATCTTTAATAAAAGCAACAAAATGAGGAAAAAAGAAGAAAAAGCACAATTTGCCAGACTCTCTCCTTCATTTAACATGAACTTTCAGTTGTTGACTTATTGTCTAACTGAAAATATAATTGCAGCAAAAAAAAAAAAAA